>JANQAP020000092.1:1206904-1218444 GCA_026874005.2 Erythroxylum coriaceum
GAGATACTATTTTACCGATCGCGATATCTAACATAGTCATATCTACACATTAGTTGGCGAAGGGTGAGTTCAAAGATAGCAACGCTTCAAGTACCGTGATTGCTATGAATCTGATTTATGTTATTCGATTAGATTAAACAAACATTAGTCTATCGAAGCAAGATAGATAAATACAAAGCCAAACAAGAAATCATAATAATTTTGTATCATAATGCGGTTTTTGCTTCTCAATCTGAAAAATACATGCTATCAATTTCATCAATTCGATCTGCACTTTTCATTAAGTTCCAGACTATGTTAAGTGTGCCCAATTATGAATCAGAGGGTTAGAAATGGGAGCAAAAGTTCTCATAATTTTCATTTTAACTGTGGTTTTTCCCGGTCGTCAACAACATGAAACAATCATAGTTCCTTACCCACATAGGACACTGACAAATTACAATGATGTTATCGAAGTCACAGGAGGAGGAAGCTCAAGCCCGGGTCTTGATTTCCATCCTTTTCGGTTCCTATAAGCCTCAACAGCTTGTAAACGAAGCCTCTCTGTAGAAGCATCATGCAAGTTCCGAACCTAGACAAATCATATGAAAATAGAAATGTGAAAAAACTCGTTTTAAGATGCAGAACATGGTTAATCTTTCATGGCTCCAAAAAGACAAAAAAGTTACCTTTGGCACGGCAATCAGTTTTGGAGGAGCTTGGACCACATCTCCGAATTTTACCTGCTCACGTCCGGGAAATTCTAAACCTGTTCCTGATTCAGATTTATTGTGCTTCTTCTTCTTCGCTTCCAGATACCTACATACGCGAAAACAGCACAAAAGGTTTGTATCATATTTTTAGCAGTAGCATCTAAAATCAATATCCTTACATAGTCAGCTACTGCAAACCAATATTCCTGACTGGTCAGTTATCCAAGAAACGGACTAAACAAATGGTATATCCATCCAGTTAAAGAAGTTTGATATTGCTAGAACAACTTCACCAATGAACAGCATAAAGTATATCACCAGTCAATGGCTAAGAGGAAAAGCTTTCCACAAGAAAAAAGTACATGATCTAGTTAAAATGCACAATTTCCAATTTTTAAAGTTCATATCTTTGACTAAAAACATCAATCCTGACAATAAACTAATACGTAAGCTGCAAAATATGTGATGGAATAAAAGTTGTTGGATAAGTACTTCTTTTTACGCTGGCTTCTTTTCTCACTTGTTCTTGACTTCCCTACAATTGTGTGAAAGCGAAGGTCTTCTGCTTGCTTTCTCTTTCTCTTCTTAGTCTTCTTCTTCTTATTCTTCTCCTTGTCTAGCATATCGGGCACACTGTTATCATCATCATCACTGTCTGAATGTGAAGGTGCTGGGAGAAGATGGACATCACCTTCACTATTAACTTCAGACACATTTAGATCATCCTTTCGAACGCGTCTCTGTACAAAACCATTCTAACAATAAGAAAAAAAAAATTCAGATTATAAAGATAAAGAAAACAATACATTTCAATTTTCAAACTGGAGATGTGATACATATAAAAACACTATAACATAGGTATAATAGGTGTTCAAATGTTATTAGTCATGAGAGTGATATAAATTGATGTATTCTAATACTAACAAAAACAACAATCTAGTGAAAGTGCCACTGATTGCAGGATCAGGGGAAGTCCGAAAGAATGCAGCCTTATCTCTAACTGATAGAGTCTGTTTCCGAAAGCATTAGTTTCCGAATGTATTCTAATACTTGAAGAGTTATTAATCAACAACAAGCGTATTTCCATTTTCTCTGATTTCTCTCTTCTCTGCTTTGTCTCTAGCATTTCTTATTTTCTAAAATCTACTTTCCTGTATTCTTTTTCTTCTTCTCTTAATTCTTGATACAATAATCTCAAAACCCATTTTGATCTTAATAAGATGACTCTTAGTTCAGGTGTAACAAGTGAAAACCCCACCCTAAACGTAACCATCCAAATTTAAAAGAGAAAAGAGAAAAAAATAAGACATAGAGACCTTTGCTTTCTCGGCATCGCCTTCTACTGTTTTTCTCTTCTTCTCGGGATCGCCAGTGTCTAATAACACAAACAATTTCGAAGTAAGCAACACTGAAACAGATATTACTACACACAAAAAAGTGAGAAAGGGGGACGGAGAGGGAGAATACCATTATCGAGACGAGTATTGAAAGACATGATCTTGCGGAGTTTGGTGGGAAGAGCGTCGACTTTAGAGAAATCAGGCGGCGGCGGTAGGCGGCTATCGCCTCCATGAGCGGCTCTGTAATTCTTCTCTCTTCTTCTCCTTCCTTTTCCTCCCATAACTTTTAATTTCTTTTTAACGGTTCATAACGGAACACACCTAATATTACCTCCGTCATGACCAAAGTCAAAACCAACGTCTTTGACTGGGCCAGTTTGGTTTCAGCTCCCCGCGATCAGTTTAATACCACATAGGCCCGTGTTCATGGAACAATATTGGACGTCTCAACTTGTCCTTTTTGGTAGAGTTAACAAGGTTGGTCTAGGCCGGCTCTATTTAGGGTGGCAATGCCCTTCTGTCCGGACCCGATGTGAGGTTCTGTTGAGTCTGAGATAGTCCAAAGCTCTACTCGGTTTACTCTAACTTATTTTTAATTTAAAAAAAATAAAAAACAAAATTATTGAAACTTAAGTTTTTATTTTTAAAATTAAAAATGTAAAATAAAGTATTTTTTATAATTTTTACCTTTAAGTTTCAAGTCGAACCGAGTCAGATCTGCAAAGCTCAAACTCGAATCTAATACGAGACTCAATTTTGAAAAAGTTAAGTTTAAGGCTAGATTAACTTGGGCTTAGCCTGATAATTTCAGGTCTGAGTGAGCCCGAATTAAGATATAATACCCAAGTCTATTTGATTTGATATCAATAGTACAAGTTTAACTTTGACCTTTTTTCTGGCAGAGTTGGTAATAACGGTTTAAATCTAACTTAAACATACTTTAAGTCAAACTTGGATTAAAGGCAAACTTGAAGTTTGGTCTGAAATTTTTGAAAGGCCTAACCCCTGCCAACAAAGTGGCATTTGATGCAACTTGAATTAACTCAAATATTATAATTCGAATTTAATTAAAATTTATATTAGACTCTAATCATTTAAAATGATATCTTATATAAATATCATTTAAAAATAGTAAAAAAATTAATTCATATCATATAAGATTGTTCTAACGTATAAGGTTCTTCACTTTGTGATGATTAAAAGACAGTTATCAATTGTACGCAGTTTTTCTGATAAAGACTTTAAGAGAATCAACCCTAAAAGCTAGCTTATAAGGGTGGAGAGCCTAAAGTCTTTATAAATCTCACACCAAATTTGTATTTAATCGATGTGGGATTCAAGTCTCATATCTTGCAATTGGATCAAACCGTAATATTCGTCCCCCCATAAGGACCGACGTCCTTGTTGGTCACGATTGACACTTTCAGGTCACCACTCCGAGATCCTTGTTGGTCACGGCCACATTGGTCACGGCTGACACTCCCAGGTTACCACTCCGCGGGCCATCACTCCAAGACCGGCTCTGATACCAATTGATAAAGACTTTAAGAGAGCCAACCTCAAAAGCTAGCTTATGAGGGTGAAGAGCCCAAAGTCTTTATAAATCTCACACCAACTTTATATTTAATCGATGTGAGATCCAAGTCCCATACCTTACAATTGGATCAAACCGTAACATTTTCTTTTGTATTTTACAAAGAGACTGTTTACGTGAGTTGACTCGTGACCTTAACCTTTGTAATAAATAAAAAGTCTAAACAATTATATATTCTAAACATATTATTAATTTATTAAGTAATTTATTTATAAATATATTATTTCATTAAATTTGAGTTACTCAAAACATATGACTTAGGTACCAATACATACATTATTGATCCCCACGTGGCCTACTTCCAGGAATCTCTCCATGCACCTTCCACAATCCACGCCTCTCGTTGGCTGTTTCGCGTTATATAAATCGATCCCCACTTCACTTGTTCCAAAAGTCAAGCGGAATCCAGACAATCTGCCGTAGAAGTCGTCGGATCCAACGGCCTGAAATCGCTATGAAGCTAGCCACATCGTTGGGTGTTTCGCTTTACATAATATCGATCCCCACTTCACTTGTTTCAAAAGTCAAGCACAATCCAGACAGAATCCCGTAAAAGTCTGCGAATCCAACGGCCTGAAATCGCTATGAAACTGGCTACCCTCCTCCGTGTAACGATCGCTACGGTCCTGATCGCCGCCGCCGCATCGCAAACAAAGCCAACATCCTACGTCAACCACACCGTGGGAGACGACGCAGGTTGGTTCTTTAACTCCTCCACCAACACCTCCGCTACTAACTACACTGCCTGGGCCGCTACTCAAACCTTCAATCTCGGAGACTACCTCAGTAAGCTTGATTAGATTTGCTGAAATTCGTTAGTAATTTATTTTTATGTAGAAATACAATCGTAAAATGTAGGTTTTTTTTTAATATATTCAGTTTTCAAGACAAGCACTAATCAAACGGTGTTCCAAACATACAACGAGACCACATTCAGGAGCTGCCTCGTCGACGACTCCTCGGATAGTGATACATTCCAGTACGACGGAGGCAATACAGCGTTCGGCCAAGCGTTGACCATTCCAGTCCCGTTAACCATAGAAGGTCCGAATTACTACTTCTCCGACGCAGACGACGGGGCTCAGTGTGAAAATGGCTTGGCCTTCGAGATCAAAGTCAACCAAGGCCTCGGCTTGCCGCCTAGCCTGAACCAGCCCCCTCCGCCTCCATATATTGAGCCTCCCGGGCCTGATTCTACTCAGTCTCCGCCGATTAATATCAACGGGTCGGAGACTCCGGTGACCGGCGGTGGTGCAGTTGCGCACGCGCTTGCCTTTGGACAAGCTCTTCTTTTAACCGTTAGTATTGGTTCCACCGTTTTTTAACGCGCCACGTCGCATCTGGTGGTCTTTTCGAATTTATACAGTTATTACGTGTCGGTTTTGAAATTTTTGACAGCTGTTGTCGGAAAGTGGAGATTCTTAGGGCGTGTTTGGATGTGGGTTGTAGGGTACTGATTTCCACTATGTCTCGCACGAATTAGCAATTAGCATAAAATAATTATCTTATTCTATTATTGTATATTTCTCTATTAAATAAGGGCAAAGTTATGTATTATTGAATTTCTTTAAATCTTACCATTCAATAAGACTTTTGCTTAATTTTATTGTTTGTTGTTTGTTATTATTATATGGTTTTTATATTGAAATTAAATTAAATTATTAGCAAATAATATAAGGTCATTATTTGATATTTAATTATTCTATCTTCTTGTAATCAGTTCAATTAGGCGGAATGCGTAATCCAAAACGTAACCAAACGGACCGGTAATTCTAAACACCAGAAAATAACTGAAAAAAAGAAAAACGGACAGACTCGTAAATAAAACAAAAAAGGAAGGAAAAAACTGAACGTGAGGGAGATGAATGCAAAGTCTGCTTTTTCTCTTTCTTTCCATGTTTGTGGAGGAAATGCTCACAGACCCAACACCATCATCATCATCTCGAGAGCTTGAAAATGACTTTTAATAAACACAAATTTAATTCTTATCTTATAAGATATTTTCAGTAACTGATTACCAATTCTCGAATATTTGTTCGATCGCTCTCTTCCTCTTCCGCGATCTCTTCGTTTTTCTTGTAAGTGTAAGTTTCTCTCTCTCTCTCTCTCGCTTTCTCTGTCTCTCTGTTTATGTATGTATGCAGAGATGTGGTATTGCTTGTTTGGGGTTTTCAGTTGTTATTTATCTGTGTTTTGTATTGTTTTAGGGGTGATTGTGTTTGGGAACCGAGAAAATGGGGCTGATTTCCGGGATATTCTTGGGGATGGCATTCGGTATCGCGTTGATGGCGGGATGGAAGCATATGATGGGGTATCGAGGCACCAAGCGAGTGGCTAAAGTGCGTGAAAATTTTGTTTTCTTGTTTTTAATTCCAGTTTATATGTCAATTTCTTGTTTGACTTTTTGCAACAGTCAGTTGAATTGGAATTTGAGTGCTAAGGTGTCTATGTCTCGTTTCTGTTGGAGTTCTGTATGTTATTGTTTTAGAGTGTTCAAGGATTGAGATGTGTGGGTGAAATGATTGTGGGGTTATGTATCTAAGTCGGTTAACTGGGAACTAGAGAAAGTGCTTTTCATAGAGCAATTTGTTGCTTTTCATAGAGCAATTTGTTGTGTTTCCTGAATCTAGACTAGTTTTGAGAAAATCTGGTTTCTGTTAAATTTAGCAATTCAATTTGCATGTCAATTCTTATTTGACTTTTTGCAACAATGAATTAATGTCGAATTTGAGTGCTAAGGTGTCTATGCCTTGAATTTTGTTGGAGTTCTGTGTGTTTTAGAGTGTTCCAGGATTGAGATGTGAGGTGAAATGATTGGGTTGAAATGATTGTGTGTCTAATTTGGTTAACTGGGAACCAGAAAAGCTAAGTATCGCCTTTTAGGCTTTTCCTAGAGCATTTGTTGTGTTTCTTGAATCTAGACTAGTTTTGGGAAAATCTGGTTTAGATGTTAAATTTAACGATTCAATTTTGTTGGATTGAGTACTTCTCTGGTTTGTTAAAGAGTTCCTACGATGAGCAAATAGTGGGAAAGTAAATGGTGGATATGAAATGGAAGAGAAGTGAAGATGAAATCAGAATGTATTTTCTTTTCTCTAGAGGACCTGAATTGACTATTTATACTTTCTTGTGCAGGCAGCTGATGTTAAAGTTCTTGCTTCCCTCAATAGAGAAGACTTGAAGAAAATATGTGGAGATAATTTCCCTGAATGGATATCATTCCCTGCCTTCGAACAGGTCTTCCTTTTATTTTAATAATCACACCAATACTTTAGTTATCAGCGAATATCAATGATGAAACCCTGAGTATTTCTGTTTTTACACCATAAAGTCCCTAGTCTATTTGCTTTCTCTTTCGACAACTGAATGATATTTTATAAATGCATCTTTTTGTTTAATCTTTATCACTTTGCTTTCATCTTGCAGGTGAAATGGCTGAACAAGCAGCTAAGCAAATTGTGGCCGTTCATTTCAGAAGTAAGTTTCTTCTTCTACTAGAATAAATAGCCTAGAAGTTCAACGCATGCTTTGGTGGTGTCAAATTGATTTTTCCCTGTATTAGGTTGATGTAGTTAATTGTTTTATGGGCTTTAACATTTGCATTCTCTTTCATCCTTCTTTGTCTACAAATGTCTACTTGCTGGAAAAGCAAAAGTTTGAGGGAAGAAGTGAGAATAATAGATAAGAGATATCCAGAAAGAAACTTTAATCATTTTGCAATTGGAAAATATTTCACATGTATTGTGCTTGATGTTGGTGGACGTACTTATCTACAGGCAGCTACTATGGTTGTTAAAGAATCTGTTGAACCACTCCTGGAAGACTATCGACCCCCTGGGATCACTTCATTGAAGTTTAATAAATTTACTTTGGGGACTGTGCCACCCAAGATTGAAGGTATGAATTTACTGGCAAGCCTTTCTCTTATGGTATTTTCTTAAATCCAAATTCTATCCAGACTAGTGTCCTTGTTTCTTGAAGAGAAACAACTGTGTTCTTTCTCTATTTCCTTTTTTATGGTTTCTTTTAGCATATGTTCCTGCTTAATTACTTAATCAATGCAGGTATTCGTGTTCAGAGTCTCAAAAAAGGTCAGATCATTATGGATATAGATTTCCGTTGGGGTGGTGACCCAAACATAATTTTGGGTGTTGAAGCTGCACTTGTTGCTTCCATACCAATTCAGGTTGGTGCATTGATCATTTTATATTCCATTTCACTTTAGCCTTTTGGTTCAGTGCACTATTTCTAAAAGCAATATTTCACGAGCTGTGCTGCAGTTTAAAGATCTTGAAGTCTACACTGTCATTCGTGTTATCTTCCAACTTGCCGAAGAGATTCCATGCATTTCTGCTGTTGTTGTTGCTCTACTTTCTGAGGTAGATTCTGAAATGTTTTGACTTAGTCAGGCTTCTTTCTGAAATTGACTGATGTCTGATATTTTAGTTGTTCTACTGCATAACTGCAGTATGATATGCTGGTATTCCTACAGTCATGGTTACGTGGGTTTCATGCATTTGGTATAATGCAATTTGTTTTCTCATTTTCTGAGCATATGCTCATTATGTGACGAGGCTGCTGTGAGATGTTTAAGTTTCAGTATTGTTGGTTTCATCATTTGGTTGTACTAGTAATTTAGGTGGGTGATAATCTCAGGTGGGAGGTCAAGTGTGAATATTTTGCATGAATATTTGATTCTATTGTTCTCATTAAAAAAAATTATTTGAAACGTTGATTTATGCCGGCATTTTTGTGGTGTCTATTGTGGAGCTTAGAAGAAAATTCTATTTTATAATTTGATTGGATTTTCTAAGGCAATCGTTGTGCTATGCTGCATCTGCCACATGATTGTTGCCAGTTTCATCAGTTACAGTTCTTTTGAAAATGACCGAATTTCTTCAACATCCATCAGCCAAAGCCTAGAATTGATTACGTCCTGAAGGCCGTTGGTGGAAGCTTAACAGCAATTCCTGGAATTTCAGATATGATAGATGTAAGTTCTCCTAATTCTTATTTTTTTTCTGCGATATTTTTAATTGAGGTGATATTCTTATCCCCATTGATTCCATACGGTAGGACACAGTGAATTCAATCGTCACCGACATGCTTCAATGGCCCCACAGGATTGTTGTACCAATTGGTGGCATACCTGTTGATACAAGGTGAAAATGTTTGATCTGATCCTTATTTCCCGTCATGATTTCCAGAACTTTTAGAGGATATAAATTGGTATGAAAATTTTGCAGTGAATTGGAGCTTAAACCACAAGGAAAGCTTACAGTCACAGTAGTGAAAGCGAATGATCTGAAAAACTTGGAAATGATTGGAAAATCTGACCCCTATGTGGTGTTACATATCCGGCCAATGTTCAAGGTCAAAACACAAGTTGTTGAGAATAATCTGAATCCTGTTTGGAATCAAACATTTGAAATGATTGCTGAAGACAAAGAGACTCAGTCACTTATTGTTGAGGTATGAATTTGCTATACTTACTGCTTTTTTCTCATTGAGTATTGATTGTGTCAATGGAGTTTTGTCTTTCGGGGAAACTATGCAACAGTTTCTTTCTTTTATGTTTCTAGAGAAACTTACCGGATAAAGTTCATGCCACAGGTTTTTGATAAGGACATTGGACAAGACAAAAGACTAGGGATAGCAAAATTACCTTTGCATGAGCTTCAAGCAGAAACCTTGAAGGAAATAGAGTTGAGGCTTCTTCCAGCCCTTGACATGTTGAAGATCAAGGATAAAAAGGATAGAGGAACTCTTACCATCAAGGTAAATATTTTGAGATACCCTTGCTGTGGATATTGATTGATTTCATATGCTTCTTCTTCCTCATCATCTGGGTATCTGCGCTTAATTTACTATCTGGAGAATTACTTAACTGTTATCTTCTTTTAAGATGCTATAATGCAGGGATTTTACCTTTCTTTTCTTTCATGTGCTTATTTATAGGCTGTGTGTTGAATAGAATAGATATTTTGGTTCATTGCAGGTCTTGTATCATGAATTTAACAAGGAGGAACAGGTGGTTGCTCTAGAAGCAGAGAAGAAGATGGTAGAAGAAAGGAAAAAACTAAAAGAAGCAGGAGTTATTGGTAGCACAATGGATGCACTTGACGGAGCTGCATCACTCGTGGGGTCAGGTGTTGGAATGGTGGGAACGGGTATCGGTACTGGAGTTGGTCTTGTTGGAACTGGCATTGGTGCTGGCGTTGGGCTAGTGGGAACTGGTGTAGGTGCAGGAGTTGGTATTGTTGGCACTGGCCTTGGAGCTGTCGGCAGCGGACTGAGCAAAGCTGGGAAGTTCATGGGTAGAACAATCACTGGGCAGTCCAGTAAAAGAAGTGGCTCAGCAACTCCAGTTAATAGTGTGCAAGAGAATGGTGGAACCAAACCACTGTAGAGCTACTAGGGAAGTAAGTGTATCTTTCTGCTTGCACTCACCTGATTTGAGAAATTCTTTTACCTCCTGTCTTTTAGTCTTTGTTCAAACTCCTATACTGCTGTTCTAGCATAGATATTGCCTACTCTCTTTCCTCATATCGTGAATGTGGTGTAGCAGAGTCATAAAGTGTAGAAAATAAGGTACGATTGTTCAGAATCCATTATGTGAAACTGTAGTTTGCGGTGGTACAAATACATAAAATGTCCTGATCCTAAATTACTTGACATCATAGTTTTCTTAGAAACCTTGCCATCCTCCTTAATTCCCATATCATGAAGTTGTCACAATAATGCCTGCTAGACTGAAAAGAGGTTCGGCTGTTCATCTTCCTTCTCTTCAGCTGTAGGTTAGGGAATTTTGTTTGGTGAAGCCGATCGTCAGTTTTAAGCTAAAATAGCCCAAAATTTTATTTGGGCCGGGTCTGATTAAATATTTTATTTTTTAAAAATAAAAATAACATCATTTATTACAAATTTTAAATTTCGAACTACACAGTCTTTGCTTGAGCAAGGTCTGAATCTTCAAATTTTTTTTTAAAAATCAACTCTGACTTAAAGCTCATTCAACTCGGTGGAGCAAGTTTTGTCATTCTTGATGATAGTATTATTAAGACTCACTAAAGACAACCAAAAAAAAAAAAAAAGAGTTCAACAGTCAATAATGAGATCCATATTGAATTTAGTTAAGTCAACGATAATATTATGTATGAAAGAAATAGTAATAAGAATTAATGATTAAAAAATTTAATCGGGTCAGTTTAAATTAGTAATAACTTTAGTAAAAAATGATCAATTTTATTAATTAATCGACCAATTTTTATAAATTAATATATTTTTATAAATTAAAATAAGGCAATTAATTTCTATTTAACAATTTTTAATTAAATTTTAAATTCTTTGATAAATCATAATAATACCTTTTAATCATATTTTATATTCTTTAATTTTATTCAATCTTTAATAAATTTTAAAATGGTTTAATATTAATTAAACCTTTCTAATTTTAAATTTTTTGTCTGACTAATTTATTTTTTTATTCTTAAATATTAATAAGAATAATTATATTTTCGCTCGACTTCTATAATATTAGCTTTAAAATGTCTATTTTAGGGGACATAAAGGCATGCATTATATGGGACATTTGCATTAGCCAGTATATAGTTATATCAAATCTTTTATTTTGATTATAATATTTTTATCATATTTTATTAAATTTTATCTACACATTTATGTAGAGTTATGTATAAATAAAATTTAATAAAATAGAGTTAAAATATAATAAATAAAATAGAAGATTTGACGATGTGTCGTAACTAACAACCAAATTACGTTAACGTGCGTTGGCCTCAAACCCATATCAGCCCCACCATCACAATCATTTGACGTGCTTCCCGTTAATTGTACACCGTCCATTTGGGTCCATAACATCCTCGGCTTTGAATTGTTTTCGGCTCTCTAGAAAGT
>JANQAP020000092.1:1218544-1231155 GCA_026874005.2 Erythroxylum coriaceum
CGAAGAGTCATTTATGCTCAAGAAAAAAATATAATATATAAATAAATAAATAAACAAACCAAATGATAAATGGTTTAAAAACTAAATTGGAAATTAAATCGACTAAAGGTTAAATAAAATTAAATAATTTAAAATGTGATTGAAAGAGATTATTTTTACCTATCAAAAAATTTAAAAATTAGTTGAAAATGATATTGTTAATTGAAAATTTATTTATTTATTTTAGTTTATAAGAATTTATTAATTTACGAAAATTTACAAATATTTAATTAAGAAATTGATAAAATAAATCAAACTAAAAGGTTGAAAACCTAATTAAAAAATTAGATTGTTCAAGATTTTTACAGTTAGATTAATTAGTTGAACCGGTTGAGTTTTGTAATTATTGATATTAATAAATAATCTTATATATAAGTAATAGATAAATTATGGAGGTATTTTTTTATTAAAGATCTAACTATATAACTATTATTTCATTAACTTTTCATGATTATTATAATCTATATTGATTAAGGAAGCACGAACGTGACAAGCACTAAGTGCTCAGTAGTTGAATAAAAAATAAAAAGTACGATCCAGATGAATACTACCATTTCCTACCATTCAAGGTTGGATTTCAACTGATTCTTCATTTTCAACTCATCGATTCAAACCGACTTTCAAATAGGATAGAGCCAATGGTTAACATCAACTCTTCAGCTACCATATCATAAATTTCAGGCTCCACCACTCCAACTACTCCTTCCAATCTCCATATATACACACACACACTTGAATCTATTCAACTAATACTCTTCAATGGCTTCTGTCACAGATCCTTTTCAGTTCTTGAACATCTCTCTAAGCCCTGATGGCGATTCACTCACCAGAAAAGTCTCATACCCTGATGCACCACCGGTTGAAAGCGCTATTCCTGATTCTGACTCACCCCAAGTCGCTCTCTCCAAGGACATCACTCTCAACCCTACGAACAAGACCTACATCCGCTTGTATCGCCCACTAAACCCTCCTCCACCCAACACCAAACTTCCCGTAATTATCTATTACCATGGCGGTGGATTCATTATCTTAAACGCTTGTACTAAAATCTTCCAAGACGCTTGCAATCTCAAGTCATCGCTTTTCCCTGCCATAGTTCTCTCCGTCGACTATCGTCTCGCACCGGAACACCGCCTCCCCGCTGCCTACAACGACGCCACGGAGTCTATCCAGTGGCTACGTGATCAAGCACTTGGGACCAACGGCTGTGATCCTTGGCTGAAAGATCACGCCGACTTTTCTAAGTGTTTTCTGATGGGTACGAGCGCTGGTGGCAACATAGCGTTTCATGCAGGTTTACGTGCATTGGAGATGGAGATTTCACCGATCAAAATCGTAGGGCTGATATTGCAAGTTCCTTTCTTCGGCGGGGTCCAGAGGACACAGTCTGAACTTAGGTTCGAGCACGACCACATGTTACCTTTGATGGCTGGTGATCTGATGTGGTCACTCGCACTGCCCAAAGGTGCTGATCGCGATCACGAGTACAGCAATCCGTTGACCTCGGGAGTCTCTTACGAAGAGAAGATGGGACGGCTGCCACCGTGTTTCGTTGGGATCTATGGAGGGGACCCACTTTGCGACAAGCAGAAGGAGCTTGCTAAGAAACTAGAGTCACGCGGGGTGCACGTGGTGGAGAGATTCGTAGAGGAAGGATACCATTCGGTGGAGCTATTTGATGAGGAAAAGGGCTTGGCTCTATATGATGATCTTAAAAGATTTGTTAAGCAAACTTGTGATGCTTTGGAGTAAAGTCAACGTGATTATCTAATTATCCCTTTAAAATGTAATGTTTATTTATGATATTATTGCATGAAATTATTATTGTAATCCAGTTTTAAATTGACTTTAAACTTTAAGGGGTGTTTGTTTTCGTTTTTTTCCCCGTTTCTTGTTGTGATTTTTATAAAAAATGAAACTTTCTCTTAAAACACGTTTGGTTTGTTGTTGTTGCGTTGTGCTGTTTTCAAAAATAAAAAAACCATAACCGATTTACGAAAACAGAAAAAATATGTTTCCCTAATATATCACAACAGGTTTTCTTGTATTTTAAAACAGTTTCTGCGCCGGCTTATCTTCTGCATCTTTAAGGTCTTGCTACGATTTTTCTGGCGATTGCTTCAGGTTTATGTTTGCTTTTGTTGCTTGTTACTGCACTATATCTCTACTTTTCTGTTCCTACGATTTATCCATATATTTGTTATCTGTGCTTGCTTTCGTATCTGCTTGTTATTCTGTTTCTGCGATTTCTCCACTGTTGCGTTACTTGCCTTTTTGGCCTTTAGAAGATGAGAATACAACACGAAGGAATGAACGGATTTATTTTTAATTATGCTATAGTACCTATGCATGTTACTGTAGCATACCTTGTTATTCATTGTTTCTGCGATTTCTCTAGTTGCTTTGCTTGTGTGTGTTTTCGTACATGTGGAGGAAAGCTATCTACCAGCGAGTGTTGCTGATACGACGACTTATGTTAACGATACAAACAGTCGCTGTTGTGACCATACATGACCCAAGACAAAGCATTCTCTCCTTTTATTCGTTTATTTATATGGAGCATGAAGTTTCTGACACTAGAGAGAAACTAGTAGCGCATATCTCGTGTAGAGCATGGAGCATGAGTTATAGTCGATTCACCAGGGGGGCCATATCCTGAGCATCACTAAACATTTTTCTTAATGCCTTCGAGAAAGTTGCATTGCCTCTGTTTACAGAGAAGTTATTAGGCAGACCTAAAGAATTTGTGTTTTAAGCAGCTTATGAGTTAGTTGCTATGGCTTATAACATAACTTATGTAACTTTTAAAATCTTTCCCATTTTATATTGAAGCATTCCACACACACAGACAGGTCCACCCACACACCCCACCACTGTCACAAAAAAAAAGAAGCATGAGCAGTGGAGCAAGGAAAGTGGCGTGCATCACCGAAGCTTCCAGTTACATTGAAGAGACTTCCACTGTTTCTATCTTACGTGAACTTCATCTTTAGTTTTAAAAGTTATTAACGGGAAAATAAGGGATAATTATCAAAATCTATATATAAAAGAATGATTTGTTCAATTTCATAGTGTAAAAAGATGATTTTCGCACCGTGTTAATATCTAGATTTGTTGTTACAATTTGCTTCTCAACAGGTAAAAACTTGTTTTGCTTGAACTCCATATCTCTTGAGGTACATAAAAAGGAAATCTAAAGGTTAGAAAACCATGAAGAGAAGTGGTTTTTGAGATAAGAAGATTGCGTGAAAGAGGAAAAGAAGAGAGCTTGCAGAGAAGAAGAAGAGTGAATAGTAGGGTGGGCAAAATATTAATTTATCTAATCAGTGAATAGTAAGGGAAGAACAAGCAGTGGCGGCAGAGGAAAGAAGAGTGAATAGTAGGCTGGTCTAACATATTAATTTGTCGAATCTCTTGTTAGAAATTGATTATGTTATTTTGTATGGATTAATTGGGTTGTCTCATGTTTATTTTGAACCATGTTTACCATTTAATACTTTGTAGAAATTGCAATGATTTATGTCACTTATACGTGGTTACATTTAGTAATGGAAGGTTTGAATAATATGAACGATTCCAATGATTGTGTGGAAATAAATAAAAAAGATGGGGTATGGAATGATATTATAGAGATGTATTTAATCTCCTTGACGGTTGATGAAGTGAAGAAGGGAAATCGAACGACTACTACCTTTTCCAAATCTGGTTGGAAGAATATTAAGGTAGGACTTTAAACAAAATTCAATAAGGAGTATACTGATATTCAATTGAAGAATAAGTATAATGGATTAATGGCTAGATTGAAGAATTTCAATAACTTATTGAAAGAAACATAAATCAGCTACAACTCCCTTACTGGTGAAGTTAATGCTACAAATGAATGTTGGGAAAATTTATTTAAGGTAAAATATGTCTTTTTTATTAATATATCATATTATATAATATTTATTCTCATATTCATTTTTCATCATTATGGGTGCATAAAATGGTTCACAGATTCAAGAAAAAAAGATGTAAGGAATTTTCAGACTTATGTTATACTTTTTGAGATACTACTGCAACTGATGTGCATGCACATCTATCAACTAAATCTCCATCGAATAGTACAGAAGAAAAACATGAAAATGATGTTGATGAAGATTACTCGTATAATGATGAAGAAAATCAAGATATAAGTTCTATATCTCAGATAAAGAAATCTCCTAAGAATAAGAAGGCAAAGAAGACACATTCTAACATTGTAGAAAAGGTCTTGGTTGTACTTGGTGAACAATCAAAAAGGAAGAATGATTTACTTGCGAAAAAATTAAGTGAAACATCATCCACCGCAGAGAGTAGATCTCAAAAGTGTAACATAATGATGGAATGTATGAAGTTCTTAGATGAATTCGGTGTTGACAATGTGCAATATGGAAAAGCTATAAAGGCTTTACATGATTCTCTACTTTATAGGTATATTTTTATGAAGATGACAGATACAAGGAAGTTGAATTGGATTATGTCGCCTTAGTTATATTTTCATGTTATTGCATATCGAATTCATATTAATTTGACACTTTTATTTTAAATATTATTTCATAGTTTGAACATTTTAAGTTTGTGATTTGTATGAATATTTAACTTAATATATGAATATTTTGTCTACATTCGGTTAAATTTTTTGATTGAATGTTTTATTAATTATTTAATTTTGTCATTGTAGATACATAAATTTCTTCTCAGATTTCGAATCAGATTCTGATGATGAACGTAAGAAGGTAATCATTATTTCTCTAGTTAGGAGAGAGAACAAATATTTTCATTTACAAAAGCAACCATGTAGAACTTCTACTATACAAGGTCATGATTGGATAATGGAACTTTTGAATGGGAATCCTACAAGGATTTGTGAAAACTTAAGAATGAGAAAGATAATCTTCTTAAACATATGTGATGAGTTGAAGAGTTTAGAAGGCTTAAAGGCAACAAATTATTTGACTGTGGAGGAACAAGTAGTAATTTTCTTGATGACTATAGGGTATAATGAGACAACTAGAGTCAATGCAGAACGCTTTCAACATTCGACCTGAACAATTTCGAAGTACTTTCGTAAAGTCTTATATGCAGTTAATCGTCTTGCAAAACGATTCATTACTCCACCATCTTTTACTAATACACCTCCTGAGATTCAATAAAATTCAAAATTCTTTCCATATTTTCAGGTACATTCATATATTTAATTACTATTTTAATTATGTTCTTATGATTAATAATTACTTTAATATATATTTTAATTTTAGGATTGTTTAGGAGAAATAGATGGTACACATATTGATGCACATGTTTCGATCAATGAACAAATATCATACAGGTGCAAAGAATTAATCTAACCCAAAATATTATGTGTTGTTGCTCATTTGACATGCGTTTTACATATGTAATGGCTGGATGGGAAGGTGTTGCAAATAACTCTCGAATTCTTTTAGAAACAGTAACAAATCCAGCAAATCAATTTCGTATGCCTCCACAAGGTAATATATTATTTTAAATAAACATAGTAATTATGATTTATTTTTAATATTTTTTGTTAATATTATGTTCTTTATATGTTAGGCAAGTACTATTTGATTTATTCGGGCTACACTAATATGCCTAGATTTCTTTCACCATACTAAGGTGAAATATATCATTTGCGAGATTATAGAGGTAGAGGAAGGCCTCAAGGTTCACAGGAATTGTTTAACTACAGGCATTCTTCATTAATAAATGTTATTGAAAGATGTTTTGGCATTCTAAAAGTAAGATTCTCTATACTTAAAAACATGCCGAGTTATGATATGAAGAAATAAAAATACATCGTTATTGCTTGTTGTGTTATACACAACTATATTAGAATATATGGACAAAGCGATAAATTATTTGACAGTTGTGCTGAAAATGAAGAACAAATTAGGAAAGTGAAAATGAAGATGCAAGTTCTTAAGTGGAGTATAATATCACTCCAGCACAACTTCGAGGTATGTCTTAGAAGCGAGATGAAATTGCTAGACAAATATGGAATGATTATATTATTTCTAATTGATTTATGTTTTTTTTATAAATGATAGTGCCATTATGTTTTCAAGAATTATAGTATGATGGACATATTTTATTGATTAGAATGACTTAATATAATTTCTGATTTATGTAATTTTATTATATAAATTAATGTGTAATTTTTAATAATATTTGATTTGCATATATTTTAATTTTAACTATAATGATAATTAATTAATTTAAAAATATAATGTATTATATTATAATTATTACACATAAGAGTATATTTAATTATTATTATTAAATTAAAACTATCTAATTTAATTTAATATAAAATCAAATTAATAATCAAATTAAATTATTAAGTAAATTAAATTATTCATAATTCATATTAATAATTAATTATTTATTTATTTAAATATAATAATAATAATAATCATCATCACCCAGTCTGAAATCCCGCAATGAAGCGGGGTCTGGGGAGGTCCGATAGTACGTAGCCTTACCCCTACACAGTAGAGAGGATGTTTCCGGATGGACCCACATGCAAATGAGACAATATATGAATAATGCAGGTGACAGAGAAAAGGTAAAATTAGTACAGAAAAAATCTATGTAACTAAAATTTCAATAAATACATAAATAAATAGGGTTAAAAGATTAAAAAAACGTAAAAAGCTTTGCAAATGTGGCAAGAAGATTTTAGAAAATAAATAGATAAATAAAAGGTAATAAAATAACTAGATACCTAATAAATAAATAAATAAGTAGGATAAAGTAATAATAAAAAAGTAAAATAAAATTATAGCACTTACAGAAAAGCTACCAAACTTTATTTAAGAGATGCAAATTTAAAAGACAAAATTAGTAAGAAAAAAGTAGGATAGACATACCTAACATGCTGCTATTAATAATCAATATATTAAATAATTAAATAATATATATTAAATTGACAGTAAATCAAAATATAAACAAAATAGAAGCAGAAAAATTATTTTTTATAGTTTTCACAATTTTAAAAACTGAAAGAAAGCAAAACTAAAAATAGAAATTAAAGAAACTCAAACAAACGGTTTTCTAATTTGAAAACAAAAACAGAAAACTAAAAATAAAAATAGAAATAAGCAAGCCTTTAATTTTTAAATTTTTTAAATTTAAGAAGTGCAAATCAACCCATATTTAATTAATATTGCAAAATTGGACAATTTAAAAATAAAATTTTAAAAGACTTAAAATTTCCATGCGAACTCTTAACTTATTTAAAAATTGAGTCATAAAATTCTAAATTTGACTAACTCAAAGTTGATATTATTTATTATCATTATTAATTGTATGCATTAATTGTTTGAAGGACTCAATTATATGGTCATTTTTATAAAGACAATATTATTAATTAACCTTTGATGGTTATTATTTATTAATAGTCATTTTTATTTAAAAAAAAACTAAATTACAAAATCATTGATGGCGTTTAACACGGAATTAGCCCATAGGGTGTCCATAACATCAATGTTATGGAACCCTTCATCATAAAACCTGCCTTGAACACGAACACCACATTTTCTCATCAACCTCACCAACTCTTCCATCCTCTCAACCATGGCGTCCCCTCCAAACCCAATCACCAAGCACCTTCCTAATGAACCAATCTTGCTATTGTAAACACCATCCACCATTGGATTACAGAACGGATGGTCACGATCTGTCCCTAATGGAAGAGCTAATTCCCACAACAAATCTAGTACCGACAATGGCAGTACCTGATCAGCAACCACCTCCATTTCTGATCTCGTCCTCTCACTCCCACCAAACATGGGCTGGTTCAACACTAACCCTGAAATCTTCAGAGGCCTCAGATCAAGATCAACGCTTCTCAGAGCAGCATTAAACGCCATGTTCCCTCCACTTCCACGTCCGCAAAGATAACATCTTGAGAAATCTCCATAATCTTTAAGCCACTGCTCGCCATTTTCATCCCATACCTGTTGCTTCACCCACATGATCGCGTCCATTGCGTCCTCGTACTGAGCTGGAAGCCTGTGCTCCGGGGCTAGACGGTAGTCCACCGAGACTACAATCGCCGATATCTCGCTGGCCAAACGACAACACGCCAAGTGGGGTTCTTTCGTGGAGGCCGTGAAGAGAATGAAACCGCCGCCATGAAAATAAATGATGACCGGAAGCCTTGCGACGGCGTTATCATTTGACGGTAATTTAGTGGGTCTATACAAGCGAACCCATGTTTTCTTTTCGGGGTTTATGGTTACATCTTTCGACACCACAGAGTCACCGTGTCTGGCTTCGGGGTTGGCTTTAATGGTCGGAACTGTGAGACGGCGCGTGATTGTACCGTCGCCGTTAAGAGCGATGTTCAGGTGCTCGTAAGGGTCGAGTTTTGATGATGGAAGGGAATTGGCGTGAGGGTTTAAGGTTTCCGTTAGAGGAAAGATTTTAGCACGACTTGAGCTGGTGGCCATTGTCGTTGTGTGTTTAACGTTGTTGAAACGTTTTAGGGTTTTTATACCAAAGTTCTTGGAGTGTTGGTGAGAAAAAATAGGTAAGACGTAACAGAAACTCCGCAAATGTTGGAGGTTATGCAACATTGGAGCCATGGAAATTTGGGTTTCAGTAATCAGTTTGTGTGCTATCTGATTTCTGTTGACATTGTCTAAGGTTTTATTACCAATGACTTTCTAAGATTATTGTGTTTTAAAATGTTTCTTCCTCGATGTAATGGCATTCCAATTTTAGGATATGCATCTGAATCAGAAAAAAAGAAAAAAAATGAAATATTCTTTTTATTTCTCTTTCATTTTCAATGTTATTGAAATTTCTGATATAACTAAGTTTGACCTCACTCAAATTGAACAAAATTCAAATTAAAATTGAGTCTAAAAATTAATTATAAACTCAACTCCAATAATTTGACGAATCCAATTCTTCTATTAAAATGATATTGTTTTAGTAACAATCTAAATCTTTTCGAATCGAACCATGCGTTTCAATCAAATTAAATTTTTGATCGAATCTAATTTGATCCAATTTAATAGATGATCAGATCACCTGTTCCTGTTATTCTGTTCTATAAAATTTTATCATTTCAATAAATGGAACCCACAAAAATTGGACGACTAGGATTACACCGGAACAAAGGGAACACCAAATTTAATGGTACACTTAAATTAATGCATAATTATGAGAAAAAAGTTTATATAATCATCATTTTGTAGTTATAACTAAAATTATTTTATTTATTATTTAATACTAAGTATTATATTATTAGAATCTTGTAGAAAGACTTTAAAATATGATAAAATACCTGTATTTCTTTAAGAGAAATATCCAATGTATTAAAAAATATATCGAAAGTTAAACTGGTAAAACAAAATATTTAAGGTTTAAAAAGTTTAAATGATATTAGAAAATAAGAAAATCAGTTAAAGATGGAATAAAATTAAATAATTTGAAATATGATTGAAGAAGACTGCCCCTCACCGATTGAAGAATTTGAAGTTTAATTGAAAAAGGAGATTGTTAAATAAAAATTAATTGATTTATTTTAATTTATAAAAACTTACCGATTAATTAATAAATTGATCGGTTGTTAACAACAAGGATTATTAAAGTAAATTGAACTAAAAAATTAAAAATCAAACTGAAAATTGACCAATTCAAAGTTTCATAGTTGAACCGACTGAATTGATTCGATATTTTAATTATTAAAAAATGGTGATTAATATAATTATAATTGAGAGTACAATTTTTAATTTTAAATAGTGATACTTTTTAAAGATGAGTCTTGAGTATATATTAACGAATAGAAGAGTTATGTATTATTAAATATATAAATAAAATCTTGTAATTTAATATTTTGCGTGTCATTAAATTTGTTTCGGTTAATATAATATTATCATATGAATTCAGTAAATAAATAATATTACATAAGATTTTATTTCATAATTATTTTAGTATCACATCCCAAATTAAATTATTTTAGTTTATAAATTTTAAAAAATTAAGATTAAAACCTCATGGTGTCATTTTAGTATAACAGACAAATCATGCAACTTGATCGAACTGATTAGCTCTTGATTCGACTCTTTTAAGTAAGCGATTTTAGTTGTTCCCCCAAAGTGTTGGAAACACGATGTCGTCTAGTCTGACAACACCTCGGGCATATGGATGACAGTTCGGTTCCTTTGTTTTTACATGAAAAGTGACATACAAACCGACTTGGAAGAAGTGGTTCACTAATTTACAGAGATGGCCAAATCCGAGACTTCTTCTCAATCCACACCACAACTCCCACAAGTCTTGCTCATGCGAGAGCCGCCGGTTTTCACAGTCTGTGGTGAACAATCCTTTTCCTCTGATAAATTCCGTTACCTGAAGGCCTACGAGTCAACACTTCCTCTGGACCAGTTCTTGACCACTCATGCTCAGTCCGTGCAGGCCATCCTTTCCTCCCACAAGGCACCGGTCACCGCTGCCATCCTCCGCTTCCTCCCGGAAGCGCGCTTGGTGGTCACCACCACCGCCGGACTCAATCAAATCGATCTCCCCGAGTGTCGCGGCCGTGGAATCAAGGTCGCCAATTCGGGAACTGTGTACTCTGCTAACGTGGCAGATCTGGCCATTGCGTTGTTGATTGATGTGATGCGGAAGATTTCGGCGAGTAACCGCTACGTGAAGCAAGGACTTTGGTCTACTAATGAAGATTACCCTCTTGGTTCTAAGGTTGTATTCTTAACCTTATTATCATAAATGGAATTTCATTAAATTGGTTTAGGCTTGTCATTTCATACATTATATCTTAAATTGTGGAAAGAAATAACGCATTACAAATAGTAATTGCAATTATAGCAAATATGAAAGTTAGAATCTTTTAAAATTTTGACAACAATCTTTTCACTAATTAGAAGTTTACCATGTACTTACTGGTTACTGTC
This sequence comes from Erythroxylum coriaceum, assembly GCA_026874005.2. Lineage (NCBI taxonomy): Eukaryota > Viridiplantae > Streptophyta > Magnoliopsida > Malpighiales > Erythroxylaceae > Erythroxylum > Erythroxylum coriaceum. The sequence continues at coordinate 1,229,548 of JANQAP020000092.1, forward strand.
ATGATAGAATTGAGAAACTTGTTACAAAGTTGAAATTTGTATCTAGCCACCTGATGACAGTGTTTTTGTCTTATTACAGTTGCGAGGGAAGAGGGTAGGAATTGTGGGCTTGGGGAGTATAGGAAGTGAAATTGCTAAAAGGCTAGAGGCATTCGGATGCTATATCTCATACAATTCTCGGAACCAAAAACCATCTGTGTCATATCCTTTTTATCAGGAAGTGCGTGAACTTGCTGCTGATTCTGATGTTTTGATCATCTGCTGTGCATTGAATGACCAAACACACCACTTAATCGACAAGGAAGTGTTGTCTGCTCTGGGAAAGGAAGGGTTCATCGTTAACGTTGGACGTGGTCCGATTATCGATGAGAAGGAGATGGTAAGGTGTTTGATGAAAGGAGAGATTGCAGGCGCTGGGCTTGATGTGTTTGAGCATGAGCCTGATGTTCCTCAGGAACTCTTTGCATTGGATAATGTTGTTCTGTCTCCACATAGTGCTGTTTTCACTCAAGAATCATTCAATGATTTAGGTAAGCTTGTGGTTGGAAATCTTGAAGCGTTCTTTTCAAGCAAGCCTTTGCTTTCCGAGTTTCTTGGTGATTGAAGTGCAGCTTAATCGTATGAACTTGTAATAGTCACATGACGCAAATGTTTGATTCTATTGCTTGAGAGCAGTTGCTGCATTTTGCAAATTGGCAATATCTTGAGTAGTCAAAAATTGTGGCTCATCCACAATCCCAAGTCGAAATTTTGTGGGAATGGTGGAGGTTTATAAAGCTATAAAAGAAGCCTCCCCGCCTTAGTTAAATAATCCCAAAATTGTTTATCTTCCCTTAAGGTAAAATTCCAACTCTCTTTTTATAATATTTCACTTGTATTATTTTCTTAAAATAGTAAAATATTAATTTAATAGTATTCAAGTAAGTAGGCATAATTGATTGAACCTCTTTAAATTCTAGTATTTTTTATTTGTCTATTTAATAGCTATTATCAGGTATAGTTGTAATGAATTATTGTACTATTAAATTACATATCTAGGAGGTTGGGTTTTGAGTGAGACTGTTTGTGACTCATCTAATCTTTCCTAGAAATTAGCCTGGTGTAATTTTTCAGTACAATCGTTCATACTCTATTCACCTAGGAAATAGTGCTCAAGGTTAATTTGTTATTATTGGTGAAAATTAACCCGAGTTTCACAACAATTGGTATCAAAGCCAAAGTTTTTTCTTAGTATGCTCTGTGGTTGCAGCGTGGTCTGATTTTTCACATCAAAAAAGATTTTTCCTCTAGCTATTAACATTCCACATTGACAACTATTGAATAAAAATTGTAGCAAAGATGACAGAAATTAAAGATACGACTGCACCAATAGCTTTTACCTCGTCTATTCTAGCAAGGAATACTGTGACAAATGTAAGATTTGCGATGGAGATTTTTGATGGTATGAGTCATTTCGGTATGTGGCAAAGTGAAGTTCAAGATGCTTTTTTTCAGCAAGGTCAAGACATTGTTATTGAAGAAAGGAAACCGGATGATGTTGAGGAGAAAGATTTAAAGACTATACATTGTTTGGCATGTGATACAATTCAATCATGTTTTTCCAGAGAG
>JANQAP020000092.1:1292429-1304335 GCA_026874005.2 Erythroxylum coriaceum
GGAAAAGAGAGGGAGGGGAAAGGGTTTGGCTGGTGGGAGTTTAAAATTTTTAAAAATTTTGAAAATTTTACAACTTATTCTTTATATTTTTTAAAATTTTCGGTACTGGTCGGTATTTATAATAACGATCGATATCAACCGATATTTAAACTCGATACCGAAAACCAATATTTGGTATCGTTTTCCGGCCGATACAGTACAAATTTCGTACCCTTGGATCACATTACTATTAATTAAATCACAAGAATAAGTTAAGTAAATAATAATTAATAAGATTTTAATAAAATTTTAAAATCTAGTTAATTTATAATTCATCTAGAGTCATTTTTATAGCGTTAAATTTTTTTCTATACTTTTTTCAAATATTTTGATAATTTAAAATACAATTTGATGTCTTTATTATATAATATTAATATTTTAAAATTAAAGTGAAAGTTAAAGCTACAAGACAAGGGTTTAAGATTTAAATGATTCAATCAGTTAAAGATTAAATAAAATTAAAGAATTTAAGGTATGATTGAAAAAGATTGTTCTTACCTAAAAAATTTAACGTTTAATTAAAAAAGTATTAAATAAAAATTAATTAATTAATTATAATTTATAAAATTTATTAATTTATAAAAATTATTAATTAATAAATAAATGGATCAATTTTTAATAATAAAAATTATTAAAATAATTAAAAATTAAAAATTTGAACTATAATTGGCAGTTTTTCAATGATTGTATAAAACAAAAGATTCACGCGTGTCCAGCCGACGCATGTGGGCTTATGCTGTTTTATGCAAACTTGATAAGGTTGTTCTTTTCACGGACCTTTGCCAATTTAGTCCAATATTAACTGGGACGGGTACGATGCCCTGTCTCGCGGAGCACCACAACGTGTGCTTCATCGTTTCCTGATCCGACGGGTAAGATGCTAGATAGTGACATCCTGGGTCTACGTCACTCCCAATAATTTGGATGACGTCACTCAGAAGGTTGTAATTTTGAAAGATTGCTACTTGCAACCGTCGGTCGGTGGGACTGGTCCAATCATCGGAGGCAGAAATCTGGGATCCTCCAATAGAAAGTTGTTTGGTCTTTTTATATTAGACGAAGAGATGATAAACACACGTTTATAATCCGTCTCTTATTTGAAACAAGATCGTCTCTTCCGTTTTTCCTGTTCCCTTACACAGCATCCACACGTTTATTAATAATTAAATCAAAAACTTAAATGGGTGGATATTATACATTGGCATAAGATAGGAAAAGAGGAAGAGGAATAGACGATCTCTTCCACTCTTATTTTCGTTTACTGATTCATATTTTTCACATGGAAAACACAACCAAAATTTTCACCACCACATGTTTAGTATGAAAGGAGAGATTTTAATGATTCAGCTGACCAAGTTTTAAGACGTGTGAGATGCTCTCCAAGACCATAGCTCACAATCTATAGGTCTTGGTTGGTGACTAATAAGAAAGGAACGGAAAAAAAAAACAAAACACAGTATACGTGTTTTTGTATGTAAGCATGAGGAATGAAATCATAAAAGTTGACTTGGCAAAAAAGGCTCGGCTTGTTTGGTTCGATTCTGTCCAGTTTAATTTTAATCTAAGTTGATCAGGTCATGGGTTGATTATAGTCAGTTTGGCCTAATTATAGGTCGAAGTCGAGCGAGCCACAGGTTGACTTGACTCTGCCTGTAGCCCGATTGTTATTTCCAAAATAACGTCGTTTTATAAAAAACGACGTTATTTATAAAACGACGTTATTTTGGAAGTTTTTCTTTAAAAAAAATAACGGGTTGGGTTGACCCAGTTCCCATGTAGCCCGTTCGGCCATAAACTAGGCTACAGGCGACCCATTTCGACCTACTTGGCCACCATGACTGGAGGTCGGGCCAGGTTGGGTTGCGTTGGGTCAGGGGCAGCCCGGGCCCAACCTGACCTATTGACATCTCTATATAAAAGCTAGTAATTATATCAATATTTGATATCAAATATTAAGAATATTAATAATTTCTTATGTTTGAATAATGTTACCAGTACTATATTACAGTTACTATCGGATTTAATTCTGGTATAATACAATATTGGTATTGTTCAGTATCAGGTATTGTTTCAGATAATTTTTTAAAATTATAAAATAATTTTTAAATTTTATAAAATTGTAAATAATCCTTCAGTATATACTCTTTATTTTACTTAAATCACATCTTAAGAAATTGTAATAATATAAATTTAATATAACATATTTTTATTTTTATTAATATTATTTTGCAGTATTTCTTATAAAGTAAAATAAATTTAATTTCAAATATTATTTTTATATATTTTTAAAATTATTGTAATATTTTTCATATGTACATTTTAATAAATATATATTACTAATATAAATATATAAATTTTAAAAATATTAAATATGATGATAATAAACTAATATAATTAGTTAAATAATTTATAATCACTTTGTATATGTCTAAATAACATAAAAACTTTATTTAATATAATCTTATTCATGTTTTAATTATTTATTAAATAAATAATAAACATTTTTATCATATTTTTACATAAAAATTATTATTATTTTAAACAATATATTCCTCAATTTAATTATAAATTTTTAAACAATTATATTTCTGACTAGTTTGATCAATATTCACTGAAAAATAGGATTTTTTTACAAAGGGATTGAGTGTTTACCTAGTAAATTCCTAATTTCACTTAATGGCTAACTGAAAACTCAAAATTTCAAAACCCAAGAAAGCTGAAGAAAATTTGTACTTGAGGAACCCTTTTTCTATAATTAGATTAATAAGGAAAACTAATAATGGTAAAACCATTGTTACAAAATTAGCTCACAGTCAAATATCAAAGCGGTAATGTCAAAAAGAAAACCTTTTACCGCTCTTGATCAACCTATTTCTCTATGAATTAGAAAACCAACGTTCAGGAGGAACATGTTTGTACAAACAACAACAGTCCCTGGGCATCCACAAAGAACCACTCACAATCATATAACCTTTCTTCGTCAAATTGTATGTATTCACCAGCTTTGGTCTTATGATGAGTCCTTCTGCAACAAAGCTGAAAACAGTGCTATTAACAGAGGGTTCTTTCTCAGGCAATATACAAAATTATCCTTGCCGACGCTTCCGTCACCGTCGTCGTCAAACAAATTGAAGAGCTCGTGCACCTGTGAGTAAACAAATGTGGGTTTTGGTTCAGATTTGCTGTTCATACGTCCATTTCTGTGATTAGGCCAAAAACCTTGCATAATCAATAACCCAATCACCCCCAGCTAAACTACTAATCCTTGTTGGTCTATTCCCGTCATACAACAAATTGAAGTGTATTGGACAAATTAGCTTATGTTATACACAAACTAAAAATATGTTTCTCCACAGATTGATGTGATGACCTGAAGGATATAAAACACAGGCAAAGATCGGTTACCTCATCCTTATCCAAGTCCGGAATTGATAGTCTAAGGGCATCCCCGAACTGATGTAAAAGCAAATAGCAAACAAGAATGAAGTCAAAACTCGTAAACAAACATCAAACTATAAATATCAAAAGGGGGAGAGAACGTACTTCTTGTTCCGAAATTTGATAATGCTCCCCGGTACTGCATTTACGGAACGCTAGTTCACAGGCTTGTAAGAATAGCGGCAGGTTCATGACGTGAGCTGATCCATATAGGAACTGCAAGGAAGAAACAAGGTCTAAAGCTTGCCAATGTCCATGGTAAAAGGACACCAACCAAAATCTATACGAAGCATGAATTCCTCGTACGCGGTACCAAAAGCATAACAAACAGTTTGAGTGAGCACACATATGCAAGCAAGTCCACAGAAGATTTAAGCATGCATGTGTGGATCTAGATTCAGAGGGTAGAAAGATGATTACTTGCTTGAATGTGATTGTTCCACTCCTCTCCACATCAATGAACCTGAAAACCTGCAAAACACAAAAAATGTAAAAGATTGAACTTGAACTGTTCTCCATCCTATTGCAAAGGAAGTAATAAGATACAGTACATGTCAGCAAAACCAAAAAGGTAAAATGGGAGAGAGTAGATCCAAGCAGAAGATCAACATTTCCGGAAATAACTAACCTCCTCTGAAAGGCGGCAAGGCCTCAGTTTCAGAGCCCTTAAAAAGTTGCCATATCTAACTCGACCACTGTGTATAGAAGACATGAGTCACAACCACTGCTTTTATAATTATTTTAAAACCACAAACTGAAAACAAGCAAATTAAGAACTTTACACCAAGAATTACAATTTCGTTATAGGATTTGCCACTAGCTCTTCGCTAGAGGGATAAACATGATAAGCACAAATTGCTAAAAGCTCTCCAGATAAATGAAAAGCCAAAACTTCCTCTTATTCATGTACCTGTAATTTGGATTCATAGAGAGAAACCTGTCCAAGAAATCCACAGCTTCCAAGCTGTTGATGTGGAATAGCTGGCATGGAAAAACAACTTGATCATTGTCGTATATAAAACACAGTAACATCTAGTCATATGTCACTATCACACCGCATTCTCTCTCTACCACACACAGACAGACACAGACACAGAAACACACATCCAGGTGTACAAACACACGCAGCATTTCAATTTAGAAACATACCTCTTCCACCTTAGCCATTTCAACCATAAAACTTGAGGGATTCTCCTGCAAAGTTATTTTCATTAAGGAGAATGAGATATTACTGCTGAATGAATGTGATTTATTGCTCTAACAACAATGTAAATTCCAACTTCACTCAAGTGAGCAAAGAACCTATAATATATATTACACATGTACGCCCAGAGACTTCAATAGAACCACTACAGTCAATCCCATATTTCATTCAGCACAGACCTATTTGCAAGAATCCTTGCGAAGTGTTTGAAATTATATGCTTACAATGCATCTATAAAGTTCAAAGTGACTGAAAGTCAGGGTAACAACGTATGGCTAAGACAAAGACAAGTTGAGCTAATCCCCATAGCTATGTACCTAATATCAAAATAAAGTTGACAAAGATAACTATTCTCCTAAAGATGCTTCATCTCTCAGAGTGCGGTTTTGCAGTTCAATACACTTCCATGAGAAGTCATCAATCAAGAATTTATCAATTGAAACAGACTTTAAGACCAATGCACATGTCAGCCATGATTTTCCCACAAAGACTAGTTTAAAAATCAGGATATCTCGAAAAGAGTAAGATTTGGATGAGGCAGTCTTACCTTTCTAGAGTCTAATGCTTTCATAAGCAGCAAAACGTCTCCATAGGAATGCGAAGTTTGAACAACATTAAGTGCACTAGCAATAGCACGACCAGTCTGAATATAGTCATATTATATCAATCTATCACTCCCAAATGGAATAAAGAAATGTGCTGAGGAAAACTCATCATAGCCAACATGTGAAATAGTGAACCAAGATAGAAAACGTGGAGTTTGAAGTTGAAAGCCAAGAAAGTGCAGTGAAGAAATGAAATTTTCAACTTAATAAATGAACTCAAATTAATTACTCACCCTTTGAGCAAAAACGGCAGGATCATCTTTGCAGTTATCGAGAGGGGAGACTATGGGTAGATACTCCACCTAATGAAAGCATAATAAATTTCAAATGATTAATGATTAGATCGACTAGAAGAGATATCAAATTAGTAGCTAAAACTCACAGAAACTAGGAATCTGGGCTTTTGGGTGTTGTTAGGCTGCTTAAAATTCAAATTTCAGGTCTGAAATTTTAGAAACAGCAGTCGAACTTTAGAATTGGATTGTTGAAAACTTAGGATGGAAAATAGTTGGAATTTCATTCAAGGAAACAAACATTGGGTAGTTCTAAGAATCAATCCAAGGGTAGGAAATCAAGAACTGCTCATAGGGTCTAAAGATCACTCTCAGAAGAAAGAACCACACCTAGTTAAAACTCAAAGCTTGTAGGGAAATTTCAAAACTTGCTTTATTGAAAGGTTCTTATTTAACAAGGATTCTTATTATTGTTTCCTAGACTTAAAACCTTAGCTAAAAAGGAAAAAATAAAGAAGAAATATTTTTGTTGTCTAAAAAAAAAAAACTATTAACACATTGTTAACATTCTGCATCAACTAAGCTTTGCATTATCTGTTTGTATGGCAACAAAAGATCAAAGTTATTGATCATGGGAACATACCTCCATAAAATTGTGGAACTGTGTGAACATTCTAAACATGAGCCTTCCCAGAGAAATATTGCCCCTGACAAATGGTAAGTGAAAGTAAATATCACCGAGTAAAAAAGTAAAGAAAACAACCTAAATGAAATTTCATATGACAAGCAAAACTTTACCATGACTGATCAAAGTGAATATGCGGATAACGAATGACAACTGGTTGGATTGGATAGCCTGGGATGAATGCACCAAGTTGGAAGGACGTAAGCACCCTTCCGTTTGTTGTTGTTCCCTCAGGAAAGAGTAGTAAACGTGGAAATCTGTCGCAAGAAGCCTTTCTCTGTATTCAGATCCTCGAAAGCACATTTCTGTATCAAATAGCTTATAAATTTATATAAAAATCATCTAAATTTCTCTTGCTATGTAACAGAACAGGATTGTGGAGGAGCATTTGATATAGAGAAAATTCAAGTAATAAAAACCAGTTGGGAATGAGTGAAAATGCACAATGCAGGTACATACAACACTTTCAGATAGCAGGTACCACAACATACGGCACGGTTACAACAAATATACAATAGTGTAGCTTAACCGAAAACAATATATATCATTACTAGTAAAGAAGAAAAGCATAAAGGTAAAAATTACAGAAAGTTCCTACCTTTATTTCGTTTACAGCATTCTTCCTGGATGAAGGTGAAAACCGATCAACATATATAACCTGCCACGCATGGGAAAAAAAACAAAACCATTTTTATCACCAAGAACTCGTGAAGAGAAAACACTAAAAGACTCTTGTTAACAAAAATACCTGCATTGCTCTTATAATAGTTCCAACAAAAGGGATTGAATCATGCGACTCGGCTGCAACAATAGTAGGGAATAATTCGTAAAAGTAGAATATAGGATCGATATAAGATATGTGATTTGATACAACAATTGGAGCAATCTCCCGAGGAGCAGGCTTCCCTTTTCTTTTTATCCATTGGTAACTGCAACAATATAAAAGGAAAGACGACCAAAGAAGCGTGAAATTTTTGCCAACTTTCTCCAACTTCAATACAAATTCAATTGCAAAATCAAGCATAGCAAGGAAAACAGTGAAAGGGAAGAAACTTTACCCAAAAGAGAAGAGAATACAACGAGCACAAAACCTAGTGATCCACATAAGCCTCGAACGCCATTTGGGCATTGGATTATGCTTATCCTTCCAACCCTGAAGAGCAAATTTGGTTGCAACAAACCCCACCACCAAACAAAGTCCAAAGAGGACCAGCCTAGCAGCCGCAACCGGTAAACACACCACAATCTTAATCGCCTCATAAACCCCATTAACATACGGCGTCCCATTGCGATACGGATCCACAGTGCACGATGGAGGCACGGCAAGCCCTTCAGACCCAATAAACTCAAAAGGGTTCTTCGAGTCAACGCTATATTTATCTTGACAATTATGATTGTTGTGGCAGGCACCGTTGGATAGGGTTGAAGACGATCGTCGAGAAGAGTCGTCGTCGTCGCCGTCGTGAACGTTGAGGACAATCTGGGGTTCATCGGAGATGAGAAGGGGAGAGGAGAGATGGTCTGCCGCCATTACAGAGGTCGAAATAGTAGGCGTCGAGACAGGCTTCACGGAAGACCATGTAAGAAATAAAGCAGACTGGGGTTTGATAACTGTGAACGAGGAAAGTGCACATGTTTTTCTTTTATTCTTTTTTTTTTTTCATTTCTTTGTAAGAAGACAAATAGAAATTGGTATGTGCACGTTCATGCTTTATCCACGTGACCTGTCATCTTTCCACCCTTAATTTTTCTTTTTTTTTTATATATAATTTAAATTTTATTATTAATTTAAATTGAATTTAATTAATTTGAGTTAAATTTAAATTTTAATTTAATTTAATATCTTAATTAGTCTATTATTAATTTATATTTAAAATTATAAGTAACTTATCATGATTGAAAAATTGCAATTAATTATTTGAAAATTACGAGTTCTGAAAATTTTAATAGTTCAGTTCTTTGTCCAAGATTCGATTTAGATGTCTGGACAAGGACAAGGACAAGTAATTACAGCTAGTTTGTTGGGATCTTTTGGAGGTACTAAGATAAGATATTGAAAATGTTTAAATGGGAATTATTAGATCACAAAATAATTTGTTAAAGAATTATATATATATTAGATTCTTGGAGATGTGATTTTTATTTTAAATTCAATAATTAAAAAATCATTTAATTTATAATTAAAAATAACTAAAAGATAAGATCATGTTTTGAAAATTGACGCTCGTTAAGTAAAAAGTACTTGTGTCCGGGTTATTATATTCGGAGATCTTAACTAAAGGTTTTGTTTGACAAACAACGGATTGTATTAGTTGTTAACTCATTCTATTAATAGTTAGTTAATAATTGATTATATCAGCTAATTTGACCAGAGAATAACATCAGCTGTTTATTAAAGATGTTTGGTAAAATTAATTTTTTAGTATTAGCTGATGGTGTGTAAAATAACTTATAAGGTATGATTTTAAAAAAATTATAAGACTATGAATATTATATTTCTTAGTATTTCGTTGAATATTTTTATAAAAATTTAGATTTTAGATATTTAATTTTACAAAAATTAAGTTTATAACTATATTATATTAGTATTTTTACTATAATATGTATGAATTTTATTATTGAATAAATTAAAATCTCTATAATTATAGTATGATATAGATACGATATATAGTAGTTATATACTAGAAATATTAATTTGATGTGACTCTTTATGTTCAAAATTTTAATATTATGATATTTTTAAATATAAAATAATATTATAAAATTAAATAAAGATTAAAAAGTTTAATTAACTCCTTTATTATATTCTTCCAAACTTCAGTACGGTTAAAAAAAGTTAACTTTGAAAACACACATAATAAAAGTGGAGAGTAAAATGGAGAACAATTGTGTAATTTGGCAAATAGTTAACCTCAAAAGCTCGAAATCAGTTTATTAGAGTTAAATAAGTTAATTAATAAGTCATTCATTAAATACATTAATAATTTTTAAGATAGTCAAAAAAAATTAACTTTTAGTTAATAAACTAAAAAACAACTGGTAACTATTTGTGAAACACCTTCTTAGTCTCTTTTTTTGTTTCAGAGCTTTAAGAGACGCCAGTAATTTTCTATTATCCCTGGAAGTCTTTAGTCAGGTTCCGAGACACGTAAAATATTATGATACTTAAAAAATAATTTAATTAAAATTTAAAATAAATTACTTATTTTCTTAAATCTTAGATATTATTTATTGTAGATGAATCTGAATTTACTTAATTGCTTTGAAAGGTTAGGACACAAACAAGTGTTCAACCCATGTCCATACCACTCTTGAGTTTTTGGGAAGGAACAAAGGCAAGCCACCCACGTTTCGTGGGAGAAGTCAGTTGTCTTGTCTTTTGCTGGTACTGAATCTGACCGTCCATTAACAATTCAACCAAGTGATACAAAATTGAATAGACAGGATCGCTTTTGTTGACGAAACGTACCTGATTTGAGTGGAAGTAATCGGTGCCGACCGAAAGGTATAGCAAGATCCTGATAGTTCACTTATTGTTGCCCTATAATAAAGATGCTGTAGGAAGCCCACTTTCAGGTACCCACTTGTCCTTCTCAAATACACCGTGGGGCAAAACACTCAGAAGGCCTCATACGTGATCTTAACTAGGGATGGCATTTGATTGGGCTGAGCACAGCCTAAAAGCCTAGAAAAATTTTTGAAAGAATTTGGACTCAGCCTTGATAGGATTTCGAGATTTCGGGTTTGGGCTGACTTTGATAGTTGTGTTTAATATTGACAATGGCCGACCTAGTCCCAATCAATAAGCCCAACTTGAGTTAACCGAATTTTAAGCTAAGTTATAACTTTAAAAAAAATTTAGACTTCAAATCGTGTCTAGATTTGCGTTTAGATTGCCCGACTCAAAGTCCTAATTTATCTAATGAAACGACATCGTTTTTAAAATTTAAATTAAAAATATTGACTTTAACATGATCAAACTTTGGGTCAATTTCAAGCTTAAACATAAATTTTCAGTCCGATCATGCTCGAGCCGTATAAAAAAATTAAAATATAACTATTTTGAAATAAATGGTTATAGTTTATAAAATTAAAATAATATTATTTTCCAACAACAACACTCAATAAAAATCTCGCTAAAACACATAATCTAGAGAGGTCTAATAGAACGCAATCTTACCCTTAATTAATAGAGAGGTTATTTATAATAAAATAATATTATTTTAAGAAATTAAATTAAGATAACATCATCTTAGAATGAATCTAAGTGAGCTGGACCGCCTACTTGAGTTGGGTTGGGTGCAACCTAATCCAAATCTAATCCATAGCTATTCTTTAACGTACCTTCTTCTTTGATCACCATATCGATTAACTAACTCAATATTTTTTTCAAACTATTATAAAGCAAACTATTTTTTATGACTATTTATAATATTTGAGCCTTTTAAATTTTAAACTTTTTACTTTGGATTAGACTATCCGGTATCTGACGTCATATGGACAACAAATTATTCTGAATTTTAGTCGAATAGGACCCTTTACAGATGACAAGTTCTCTTTCACGAATTTTTAAAACGACTTTATTCTTAAGACTCGAACTTGAGACTTTAGTTAGGAACGACTTCATTCTTAAGACTCGAACTTGAGACTTTAGTTAAGAATAGAGAAAGTCCCGTCATTTCACCACAATTCTCGTGGATAATTTTAAACTTTTTATCTTACCGGCTTAATTTTCGATCAAAATTTTAAAACACTGCTTTTTTATATTCGTATACTTGGATTTCAATCATGCCTAAGTTTAGGATGAAAGACTAAACCTTGGGTCTAAAAAGAGTACAGGTACGGTGTTATTTTCCTACAAAATGGTATGAAGGGCCTTCTGTCTGTAATCGAACCCAAGCCATTAAACTACTTCTTTTCGAAACTTTAAGTTACTTCCAAGACCATTCTTAGCCATTGAATAGTTTTGACTTACTTGAATTCCAATTCAAGTAAAATACAGGCTTTCTTGATGTTACTGTTTCTTGGTTTCCAAACAAGCTACTGAGAACGGTCGTTTTGAACTTGTCCAAGAAGGTGTTGTCTTTTTATGTTGTATCAATTTCCACTAAGTCACATTATCTCCATTACACTCTATGACTTTGGTAATTGTTGCATAGATAATCGATTACCACTTTGAAATATGTTCTCATGCACAAAAGTTAGTGACTATAGGCTTGAAATCTTAAAGTGGTGTGTGTATATATATATATATATATATAGTATAAAATTCTTAATCGGCCACTGGCCCTTCATTACACGAGAGGTGTTGCCTACCGAGTCCCCAGAAGAAGTACTAAAATAAAAATAAAATAAAAATTCTTAATCGGTATACTTTATTCCGTAATGGGTAATTGTTAAATTCGCGTAATAATTTATAAATTATATATTTTAATTTTTTTAAACGAAGTAACCAGCAGTCATTATCATTTGGATGTGTACTGAGTAAATATCTGGATTGACGTAATAGCATGCAAATCACGTCAACCGGGTACTCCGCACTAGGCACTTAATAAACCGAGAAATTATAATTAATTTATAAATTCTGTTCATCACAATAATGTGTCGAATTTAATGTTCAAAGATCAAGTGGGATCGGTAGAAATAAGGAAACAAATTAAAGATTGTTGAAATAAGAATCAAACAAAATAAAAAAAGAAATT
>JANQAP020000092.1:1613164-1626631 GCA_026874005.2 Erythroxylum coriaceum
ATTTTGGAAGTTAGAAACCAAAAAAGCAAAATCTATTTTCTTAAAATGGTGAACAAACCCGAAAAAAAAAGGAGGTAATGGAGTTTTTGGTCACCAACTAAGTCAATGTAATAGACTACCCAATCAAATATACGCAAGAACAATAATGTACTACCTCGTATTGTGCGCGGAACATAACTAAAATAAGATTATTAAAATGTAGGAGTAAGAAAAGCTTTGTAACATACAACCTTATCTTTAATTGATAAAGAGACGATACTTAAATTTATAATAATGAATTATTACTAGAATTTAAATATTTATTATTGTATACATTAAAATAAAGATTGAATTTATCTATCCGACTCGAGCAGGAATTAGTTTGAGTGTGGATGATTTAAAGGTACTTTCTCATAGTTAGGATTTGCCTATAACACTTTGTGGGCAAAAAAAAAAAAAGATTGAATTTTTTATATTCATTCTCATGTAACTTTTTTCTCTTATATTTTGTTAAAATTTTATTATTTTATAATTCTAAAAAATAAAAATGAAATATTAAAAATAAAAATTCAAATTTATTTGCATAATTATCAAAAAGCATGATTAAGGATTTACTATTTGAACTAAGAATTATTAAATCCACTTTTGGTCACATGTGCATTATAAAGTACAAAGGAAAAGTTTGAAGCTTTTTAGTTACTTAGAAGAAGACTGGGTGATGAACAGTGTTTCAGAAAAGGTCAAGAAAAAAGGCGAGTGTATGGCATGAGATCTGGAGAACACATTACAGATTACACACCTGTGAGAAAAGAGATGTGAAATTGGTTTTTCACTTGGTCTGTCATTATAAGAAAAGGTCAAAAAAGGTTCTTTTCATCGGTACATCGGTATTCACAGAGAAAGAGAGAAAGTGTCGAGTGAGTGAGTGAGAGAGAGGGGTAGAGAGAAGAGGGTTAAGAGTCAACCGACCCCTTTTGGAGTTGTGTATTTGTAAGGCTTCGAATAGTCCACATATGGCGCTTTATCTTCACCTGTTCTCATAATTTGTTTTTCTGGGCTTTTGTTTGTGACTTTGTTCCCACTCTCTCGTCTTCCTTCCTTCTCTCTCTTCTTTCTGTATATGTTTGCAGAATCTTTCAGCTTCAGGGCCTTTTTGGTTTCAAGCTTAGTGTATAGTAAAAGCATGCAGAGTGAACGAGATAGCCCTTGTTAACCCAGAACTAGGGGTTTCGTTTCTGATAAAACTATAGTATCTGTTTCTTGTGTAAAGTGCCCTTTTTGCAGAGAGGTGTCAAGAGGGTTTTAGAGTGAGAGAGAGGGACAGAGAACGAAGAGCTAAGCACAGGGAGTTAAAAAGGTGTTTGCTTGCCTTCTTTCTCTTTCTTTCTCTCTTCAAAGATTGTATCTTGTGCAGAGGAAGTTGGAGACATTTGGATAAAACCATCCTTCTGTCTCCTCTGCCTCTCTCTAAATCTTTTATTTTTATCCTGCTTTTGCTTGATAACCCTTTTGGGGTATTACAGTGTTGTATGATTAATGAGAAGTGGAATTCAAATCTGCCATTGAAATGTTCATCTTCAAAGACTGTTTATAGATTGTAAAGAAGGGTTCTTTTTGTGTGAAAGAGTGAGAAGACAGAAGAGAAAGGAGAGAAACGAAGAGCTAAGTTAATGAGTTTTGGGGGTTTTCTTGACAGTGGTAGTCCCGGCGTTGGGGGAGCAAGAATAGTGGCAGATATACCGTACAGCAACAACATGACCACCGGTGCAATTGCTCAGCCACGACTTATCTCGCGGTCGACTCTCAACAAATCCATGTTCAACTCTCCTGGACTCTCTCTTGCTCTAGTACGATACTAACAATTTTTGTTCTCTTAGCTTACTGATCTGGAGCTTTTTCCATTTTGATTTGTTGATACTAAAGTTATCTTCGTTTATGTTCATCAGCAACAACCGAGTATAGATGGCCAAAGTGAAGTGGCTAGAGTGGCTGAGAACTTCGAGCCTAGTCTGGGAAGGAGGAGTAGAGAGGAGGAACATGAGAGCAGATCTGGGAGTGATAACCTAGACGGAGCTTCTGGTGATGATCAAGATGCAGCCGACAATCCTCCAAGAAAGAAGAGATACCACCGACACACTCCTCAACAAATCCAGGAGCTTGAAGCGTAGGTTTTATGATCTTCCGACAAGATTATGCAAACTATTTTAGTTCACATGATTTTGCTCACCAAGTCATTCTCTTTTTTGGTTTTTTTTTTTCTGTCAACAGTATGTTCAAGGAGTGTCCTCATCCTGATGAGAAACAAAGATTGGAGCTCAGCAAAAGACTTTCCTTGGAGACGAGGCAGGTCAAGTTCTGGTTTCAGAATCGGAGAACCCAGATGAAGGTAAGCTGATGAAGAATTACGATGCTTTTCAGGGCTTTTTTTAGATGGAGGTGACTTTGACATTTATTTGTGTCAGACCCAATTGGAACGGCATGAGAACTCTCTACTCCGGCAAGAGAATGACAAACTTCGAGCTGAGAACATGACGATCAGAGATGCTATGAGAAACCCGATTTGCTCCAACTGCGGTGGTCCGGCTATAATTGGTGATATTTCACTGGAAGAGCAGCATTTGAGAATCGAAAATGCTCGATTAAAAGATGAGCTAGACCGAGTTTGTGCTCTTGCTGGGAAGTTCTTGGGTCGACCCATTTGTTCACTAGCTTCTCCAATTGGCCCTTCATTGCCAAACTCTAGCCTGGAACTTGGTGTTGGCAGCAACGGTTTCGGTGGTTTAAGCAGCGTGTCTTCAACTTTGCCATTAGCTCCTGATTTTGGAGGTGGGATTTCAACTGCTTTGCCAGTAGTGACTTCAACTAGGCCAGCGACCACCGGTGTCATGGGGCTGGATAGATCATTAGAGAGATCTATGTTCTTGGAGCTTGCCTTGGCTGCCATGGATGAACTGGTTAAGATGGCTCAGACTGACGAGCCACTTTGGATCAGAAGCTTGGAGGGTGGTAGGGAGGTGTTGAACCACGAAGAGTACATGAGAACTTTCACTCCTTGCATTGGTATGAAACCTAATGGCTTTGTTACTGACGCCTCTAGAGAGACTGGTATGGTAATCATCAACAGTTTAGCTCTTGTTGAGACTTTGATGGATTCGGTGAGCTATTCTATATCCTCCTCCAACCCTTCCTAATTAAAAAAAAAAAAAAAACTCAGTTTAGGTTTTGTTTTTAACTCTTTAACTTCCTCCTGATTTGCTTCTGTTTTATAGAATCGATGGGCAGAGGTGTTTCCTTGTATGATTGCTAGGACTTCTACAACTGATGTTATATCCAGTGGAATGGGAGGAACCAGAAATGGTGCTCTTCAGCTGGTAAGTCCTGTCACTTCTAGTTGCAAGTGAACCATCAATTAATGTTTTTGTTAACCATCTGAAACATGAACTTGTTCAGATGCACGCCGAACTCCAAGTTCTATCTCCATTGGTTCCCGTTCGAGAGGTTAGTTTCCTACGCTTCTGCAAGCAGCACGCTGAGGGCGTGTGGGCCGTAGTTGACGTATCGGTCGAAACTATCCGGGAAGCTCCTGCTGCACCAACATTTGTGAGCTGCAGGAGGCTTCCTTCTGGTTGTGTGGTGCAAGATATGCCTAATGGTTACTCCAAGGTAATAATCCAGAGAGCTGAGTCTTTAAATGAGTTTGTTTGAAGTAGTAATCACTGTCATTTGTAGTTTCAGTTGAATGCATTTAACCTTGTTTGTCTGGTGATTACTCACCGTATCCCCACACTGTCAGCTGATAAGTTTTTAGTCTTTCCAAGCATCTGAAGAAACCTTCTCTGGTTTCAACAACTAGGGTTGCTTAAACTATTGAGATCGTGATTACCTCCTCATTTTTGTCAATGGAAGCCTCCATTACTTGTAAAAAATGCATTTGATGTTTCTATTCCGATCTTTGATGCTGTCTTGGGTTTGGTTAAATTAATAATCCAAGACTGACTATTTTGTACACATTTGTGTGCACATCTCGATGCCACCTTCTAGGTTGTACTTTTGTTCTTCCAAATCTTGGGAAAACCCTCAACTTATGGCACCTATTATTTTATGTTCTATGTCCAAGCTTGGAGCTAGCATTCAGGAGTAGACCTGGGTTCTCAGGATTTGTTTATGTTTTTCGGAGTTTTGACTGCTAGTTTGCCGTAATGTAGATAAGCTTGTCAAGCTGGTGATCTTCTCAGGATTGTTTATGACTTGCAGGTTACCTGGGTTGAGCACGCAGAATACGATGAAAGCCAAATTCATGAGCTTTATCGACCATTGATAAGGTTCGGTATGGGGTTTGGAGCTCAACGATGGGTTGCGACTCTTCAACGCCAATGTGAATGTCTCGCCATTCTCATGTCCTCTGCTGTACCCGGTAGAGACCACACAGGTTAAACATCACAAACTCTTAAATCTTATCTACTATCATTCCTTTTTTTTTTTGGTTTTCTAGGAAAGTTTTGATCTTTTCGATGTTTCAGCCATAACTGCGAGTGGTCGGAGAAGCATGTTGAAGCTGGCTCAGAGGATGACGGACAACTTCTGCGCCGGTGTCTGTGCCTCAACGGTGCACAAATGGAACAAGCTGAACGCAGGGAACGTAGATGAAGACGTCAGGGTCATGACCAGAAAGAGCGTGGACGATCCGGGCGAGCCACCCGGTATCGTGTTAAGCGCGGCCACCTCAGTTTGGCTGCCGGTTTCACCGCAAAGACTCTTCGATTTCCTCCGCGATGAACGGCTCAGAAGCGAGTGGGACATACTATCTAACGGTGGTCCTATGCAGGAAATGGCTCACATCGCGAAGGGTCAGGATCATGGCAACTGTGTTTCACTCCTACGTGCTAGTGTATGCCTCTCTCTCTCTCTCTCTCTCTCTCTAGATTCCTCAGTTTCACCACGTTTGAAAGTTTCTATGCCTTTTTTTGGGTTTCTGGGCAAAAGTCACATGAATCCATTGGTTTAAAAGTCATGGAGTATCCATGGTTGTAAGGTCCAAGTAGTTTGTCACCATTAGATGATGAGAAAAAAAAGTAAAAAGTTGAATCGGAAAGGACAAGACCAGAGCTTGGAATTATCTGTATGTTGCCAGAGAGGAGCAGATTTCAGGGACAGTTCTTGTTTTGTAAGCTTTTAAAAAGTCAAAATATACAAACACCTGTAACCTTTCTTTCTGAGACAATTCTGATCCTTCTGTTTGATTGATGGGATCCTCTGTAGAGACAGTGGCATTAGGTTAAAAAAATAAAGGCGAGAAGAATGGCACTGCTTGTAAATTTGAAGAAGTACAAGGGTTTTTTTTCCTTCCGTTCTTGATGATTTTGTTCATCGTCTTCTTGTTCTTCAGGCCATGAACGCGAACCAGAGCAGCATGCTTATACTACAGGAGACTTGCATAGACGCGGCGGGGTCGCTTGTAGTGTACGCCCCCGTTGACATTCCAGCCATGCACGTAGTGATGAACGGTGGGGATTCGGCTTACGTCGCGCTTCTTCCTTCGGGTTTCGCTATAGTCCCCGACGGACCTGGCTCACGCGGCGCCCCAACGTCCAACGGTCCCGGTAGTAATAACAATCACAACACCAACGCTGGCGGTGGGTCCCAGAGGGTGAGCGGGTCGCTGCTGACGGTGGCGTTCCAGATATTGGTGAACAGCCTGCCTACGGCCAAGCTCACGGTGGAATCGGTGGAGACGGTCAACAACCTTATCTCATGCACTGTACAAAAAATCAAAGCAGCTCTCCAATGCGAAAGCTAAAAAGATCATATGATGGAAGGTTGGGTTTTTGGTGGAAAAGGGTATGAAGAAGGGACGAGTTTGGTTTGTGCTTTGGTGGGTGTTGAGTCAAGAACGAACCGCGCGTAGAAACTCCTTGCATGGTGGTAAGAGAGGACTCCATGGAAGCAGGAGAGTGAGCTTTTGTCTATCTTAACACAAGGCAAGGGTGGTGGTTCGGGTATTGACTCAGGTTGACCCTAGGAAATACTAATATATTATTATTATTATTATTATTATTGAAGCCTTTTTCTTTTTTTATCAACTCTAATTTGACACTAATGTCTTTTTCTCTTTTTTATAAATTTTTTTGCTGCAAGTAATTATTCACTCGGATTCATGTTATGGTTATGAAACTTTTTTAACTTTATTTTGAGCTTTTTGTACTTAATCCAACTCTTTTACAGTTGATTGAAAAAAATTTAAATATAACTTTATTTTGTTTGTTAATATCTATTTTTTTTAGAACAGAAAAATCATAGTCGCTATCTTTTGAATGCGCACGGTTTTGTTAATGTCATTGTTTTAGTGGATAAAATAAACTTTGTTTTTGGAGGGGTACGATAGAATTAAAGGATTTTAAATTGAGCATGATTAAAACTAAATACTTAAAGAGGAATTTAAATTGAGCATGATTAAAACTAAATACTTAAGAGAGTAACTTTTCAGGCTATAGAGTAATTGAGAGATATATCAAGATATAATTTACCGTGTCAGATCATAGTGCTTTAAATGGAAAAATGTATCAAGAGTTTTATGTGATTAGAAGATACCATTCAAACTCGAAGATAAATTTTATTATTATGCAATTAGGTTGGTCGTGTTCTATAAGGTGGAGTGTTAGTTTATCAAACAAGTATATATTCGGAAATTAATAGTGAGAGAGATGAAGATGTTCCTTAGATTTGTAACCTTAACAGAAAAGATAAGGTCAAAATTTTAACATTAGGAGGCGGATTAAATGTGACTAATATTAATGAAAAATTAAGATAAACAAGATTTAGGTGATTTAGGCGTATTAAAAGGAAACATCCTGAATATTTAGTGTAAATATGTGAGAAGATTCTACTCAGGACTAAAGAAAAAAAAAGGAAAACTTAAAAAGAACTGAAAAAAGGTGATTAAAAATGATATAACTCTATTAAAACTTGTCGAAGACGTGACTTTCAATGGAAAACTTTTGCGTATTAAAATATGGATTTAGGATCTCATATAAAAAGGTCATTATTTTTCTCGTAAATCCTTTAAACAATTTTCTTCAAATCTTATGTCTTGTTTTTGTCCAAACGTTTAATATATAATATTTCTCTTAGTTATCTAGTCTAAATATTTCCTTACTTAACTTAAACTTTTTATTGTAATGGTTTATTTGTTTTATTTATTTAATTGTTTATGTTTTTAATGTTTATTTACTTATTTTATCTTTTACTTTTATTTTTATGTCTATTTTTATTTTCTAATATAAATAAATAAATAAAAATTTACTTTAAAACTTAAGGAGCAGTTGGTTCGCATTGAAAATGATAATAAGAATGAGAATAAATATATTGAAGAATGATAATGGATATTATTATTATAATTATGATAGTTGGTTAGGAGGAAGAAATGATTACCATTACCATTGATAGTGGTTAGTTTGTAAAAAATATTGATAAATAAAATTTATTATATTTTAATTAATTAATTAATTAATAATATTTTAATTGATTATCATCATCTAGTCTAAAATTTCGCATTAAAACGAGGTCTGAAGAGATCTGATTGTACGTAGCCTTACTCCTACAGAGTATAGAGGCTATTTCCAGTAAACCCATATGTAAATGTGACAATAAAAAAAAAGTACGTAGTGTAGTAATATTACAACAAAAAACTACAAATAATTGATGCAGATTAAAAAGAGTAAATAAATAAAATTAAAATAAATAAATAATTCATTAATTTTTTTCAAATAAACATAAAAGAAGTCATAAAATAACTAAATACATAAAAACTAATAAATAATTAGAATAAAGCAATAATAAATAATTAAAATAAAATAATAAATTCAGAAAAATAAAAAAATAAAATAAAATGTAGCAGTATAATAACAATTTATCAAAAAGATGTCTAACTTGTCAACAAGATAGACTTGCCAAGAAATTCACATATAAAACAAAACTTGCAAACAGTCACAATAAAGATACATTCAAGAGTTAAAAGCAGTAATCATAATGTATATAATAACAAAGATAAAATAATTAGAAGGAAATAGATATATCGTTACTCCTTTATAAACACAAAATTTTTGTAAAACCTGATATTGAAAGTACGACTAGAATTAGAGACGATCACACTCTTAGAACTTGAAAAACTCTACTTCACCACCTTAGATCCGAAGACGAAAGGGTGAATGGCTATTGAAGGCTTAAGTAACCCTAAGGAACATACGGTGAAGTAATTAAGGAATGAATTTCATTTCTCTAATAAATAAAGAGTATAAAAGATTTTTACAAAATAAAATATCAAACTATTATTTCTATAATAATAACCAACAAGTAACCATTCACTTGTTATTTTTTACTAATGAACTCTTTCCTAAATCCTAAATCCTTCAACCAAGGTTAGAACCTGTATAACTTGCCAATAGACTTTGAATTTGCTTGAGATGGAGATTGTGTTCTACGCATGAGTAGCGGGGCCGTGGGGCATGATTCCAGAGGGGGGCGTTGGAGGGGCATTAAATGAGAGGGCCAGAAACTGTTGGGAGAGAGGGTAACTATCATTAAATGCTCTAGAATTGGCTTCCAGTGGTTTGCGTACGTGTACGCACCAATCAAACCTGTACACGTTCTTTTGGCTCGAGAGTGGACACGACTGAGTTAAGACAGAGAAGCGAAAGAGAGGGAAATGAGGTTTGGGGGGTTTGTTTGCGTTGTGAGGATGGTGACGATAATGGCGTTTAGGGTCTGCTGCTATCCTGACGATGATGCTCATTCTGGTCAGTTTCTTTGGATTTTGGGATTGTGGCCAAATCCACAAATCTCTGCGATGCAGATGTAGATATGTGTTTATAATAGTTAATGTTTTAACAGCGAGAAGTAAATCATAAAATTAAAAATTTTAAAATATAATTAAAATATATTATTTTCTCTAATGAAAATTCTAAAATTTAATTAAAATTTTGCTAAATAAAAATTAATTAATTAATTTTTAACAATAAGAGTTATTAAAATAAATAAAATTAAAAAGTCAAAATTAAAAAAGAAAGACAATCGGTTTAAAATTTTTACACCGAATCAGTTGAATGCTTTAATCATTAATTATACGAATAGTCAGATGAGTTATTAAATATTTAAATATAAATTTAATTGAATTATTTAAAAATTGATATCATGAGTATTCAATCAATCTCTTAAACTTGAGCTAAATTTAAAATTCAATTAACTAGATTTAGTTTATTAATTTTAGAGTGAAATAAAACAAATCAAAGTTTTTTTTTTTTTGGGAACTAATAAACTCGGAGTAGCTATCCTTTAGATACGTACTGGGTAAATCTTCGAATTGGCGTAATAGCTTGTAAATCACACCAACCAGATACTTCGCATTAGACAAGTCCTATACGATATGCTCAATCGAGAGAGTATAGGTAGGAAAATTCGAACATAGGACCTTTTGACCTCATGCTCCCTACTCCATCAACTCGACCACCCCTAAGGGCAAATCAAAGTTATCGAAAATACTTATTATAACAATTGTTTCTTTTATTAAAATTTACATATTTCGAATAAAATAGAATTAAACTAATTTTTATAAAACAATTCAACTTTATTTCGAAAATTTGATTAAATTATTTAAAATAATATCATTTAATGTAACAAGTTTATATCAATCTCTTAAACTCAAATTTAATTTAAATTTTGATTAATTAAATTTAATTTATTAATCTCATACTAAATCAAAACGAATTAAATATATAAATATTATTTACTATTTATTATGACAATTTTCTCTTTTCATAAAACTTACAAGTTTTGACTAAAGTATTAAACTAATTACTGATTTAAAGTTAAATGATATGTTAAATTATAATTGGTGGTTAAATTCAAACTAAGTCTATCAAAAATAATCTCTCTACCAATTATAAATAAGGTTGTATACTACAAGACTCCCTCAAACTTTGCAATATAGCATAAATTTAATATTTGTTCAAGAACACATCCTTTTTACTTAATTTGATATTTGTTTTTGATAAGAGAATTGGAAATACAAATCCCTAATTTTAAAGGGTACTCACAATAATATCAAAGAATTATATGTACTAGCCCCTCACGGGATAGCCTACTGGTAAAAAGGGAGAGAGGATTGTGTGAAGGTTGTGGGTTCGAACTAAGGGAGGAGCAGCCTTTATTTAAAGTGAAGTAATCCCTTGATGGTGCCCTATCCTTTGGAGCAGCTACCCCTTACAATTATTTAGAATCAGACCCGAATTTACCTATCTATGAGTCTAAATGGGTAGCTCATAGGTCCCAAGATTAGTTGGGCACAGCCCAGAACCTGAGTTATCAAAAAAAAAATATATGTACTAGTATAATAAAAAAATTGTGGTAGTGCACTTATTTCAATTATATATAGTAAAAATTATAATTATTACCTTTTGAGCATTCATTAAGTAATTCAGTATGTAATAATATATAAATTATTTATTTCGAGTTTTTTAATAAATTAATAATTTAAAATTAAATAATATATTTAGAATAAAATGATTACATTTAAGTTTGTTTCTAAACTTTGATTTTTAAATTAAAATAATCTTATAAGAAATAGTTTTAAAATTCGATCGAACTCAATTAGTATTTTGATTGCACTTATTTACAACGTCAATTTTTTATTTTTTAAATTAAAGGAATATTTAAAAAATCAAAACCGCGTTGTTTTGATAAAAATTTTCAAATTATTCAGATAAAACTTTTAAATCTAAATTAGAATTAAAATTTAATTAAATAAATATATCAATTTATTTTAAAATTAAGCTCGATTTGGACATTATAAAATAACATTGTTTTATTTTAATTTATTTAATATGATATTGTTTTAGTTTTAATTCTCTTAAATTGATAGATAATAACATAAATCAAACGTTGCTATTCCTTAACTAAAACCCTATAGAAAAGGTGAATGGCGGATGGGGGAAGGATGGGCAAGACGGCCACAAGTTCTCATAATTCCTGACAACACGAACTACTCACAGAAAACGCCAGCTTTCTCCTCTCGTCATTCATGCAGATGTATAGTAGAATAACTCGTGAGAATCACAGGGTTGTCTACTTAGGTAGGTGGAGACGAACGTCATTAAAGTCAAGACAACGACAGCCTATCCTCCATAGCCAAACTCGCTCTGCTCTGGTCCCTCATCTCATCAAGCTCTCTAACTCTCTCCATATAAACCTTCCAAATCAGTCTATCCCCATTTACAAAAGTACGTGTATGTTCGTATGACATGCAAATGGACTTCGAAAAGCTTACTTTGACTTGCTTTCATGGCTGCCCAAAACACGTTCAAGTCTTCAAACAATATTTTCTGTTTGTAGCATTTCAGCACTATATCGGTACGTCCAAAGATAGTTATGATAATTGAGGAACAGATATGAGAAAAAAGCAATGAGTTCCAATGAACTTTGTTGAACATTAATTGCAATGATTTTGATATGAAGATGACATTAAAAAAGAGAGTTCCTTAGTTCGAGCATGAATCAAGGGAAGAAGAGACGCTGGAAAGTAGACGGTGTTGAAAGCTGTAAATACAAGAAAAGGATAGGAGGGGACGACGTAGTAACACTTTTCTTGTAATAAATGTGTGTAGGACCAACGACCTAATTTAATGTCTATTCCTATGCAAGTAAAGAATAATTAATCCATCTTACCTTTTTTTTCTCTTTTGCTTTAATACTCAAACTTCGATACAGATTCGTTACGAACCAATGACTTAAAATTTGAATTATAATTTAAATTAATTTATGATAAATTAACAATTTAAAATTGAATTATAAACTTTTTTTCAGATAAAAATTGAGATCGAAAGTTTAGGAATATTGTAATAGAGCGTGGGCCTCGGATACCAATTGCTTCTTTATGATCATATAATCACAAGTTCAAGTTATGTAAATAATAAAAATATAAAGAAAATATTGCGTATGATATGATTCTCTTTAATTAGAAGGAAGTTTTATGCATTAGATATGTTAATTGAAAGACTAAATAAGATTTGATTTGAATTAGGTTTTGTGTGATTTTATACCGCCAAGTTCTTCATATCTTTATAGGGATAAAGTCGCTGGGCTTAATATCGTTAGCGCGTTGCTGTGGTGTAGTGGTTATCACGTTAGTCTTACACACTAAAGGTCCCCAGTTCGATCCTGGGCAGCAACATTTGTCCTTTCTTTTGCTTTACAATTTTCTTTTCGTTTGCTTTTCGGCCTTACCAATAATACAAAAGAGACCGAACCCAACATGTGAGTGATGAGCTCTAATGAGTCAAAGAGTTAGACCATCTTGTGGTCCTCTTCTCTTCTGGTAGCCCATTAACATCACATCACATTTCACGAGTAAGCCTACCTAATTTGACCATTTAAGTTCAACCCAATAAAAGGTCCAATGGACCCATTTTAACATTTTTTTAAAACAAATTTTTTAAGAACATAACAATTCCTTTACAGCCTGTTTAGTTCAAGGAATGAAATAAGTAAGGAATAAAATAATTATTCTTAAAAACAGAAAAGATAAAGAATAAAATAGAATAAGTATTACTTTGTTTGATTCAAGGAATGGAATAGACAAAGAATTTCTATGTCAATGTTTGGTTTAAAAATATCAACTTAAAATGACAAAGGAATGATCAACAAAAAGACTAAAATATCCTTATCTTTATGATGATGATGATGATGATGATGATGATGATGATGATGATTATTATTATTATTCTATTTATTATTATTGTTATTAATTTTATTTTTGTTATTTTTATTTTTATTTTTACTAATTATATTATTATTATTATTATTATTAATAGTAAATTCCTTATTATTATTAACAACTTTTCTATCTTTATCCTTCAAATTGTACCCAGCACTTTTTACATTATCAGAAATACCCACAGCTGATTCCATGTAGATTCTTTATTGCAAGGTAACAATGAAACAATGTCTTATTTCACTTCTGAATGCATGGATGATTATCCTCTACCTAAGTCCCAAGTGTGCCCCCAACTAGGTCATAGACAATGAAGAGTAATCAGTTTTGGGGTCACGTGAGCCAACATTCAAATTTTATGCACTGTAATGCAAGCCTCAATTGGATGAGCATGCTATATGTCCAGGTTGCAGTTTTCCACACTAATTCAATGAGTTTACGTAATTGACTATAGTATGGACCTGTTTGTTGAACACAACATCTAACTTAAATTTAAATTTCAGATGCAGCACAAGTTCAAATCACTCTTACACTGAGTGATGGATGCCGATGGAGTATTTGTGACTTTCTTCTAAATGAAGCAGTAACAATGACACTCCTAGCAGGAAGCTCTGCTAGAGAAGTTGCAGACAAGGAAATAAATGCATCTCCAACATCCTCACGTTGAAGGTTGCAAGGTAGAATTGTCTTCTCTGGTAAATACGTGGGAACATCCTTCATTGAGTGAA
>JANQAP020000092.1:2507365-2518474 GCA_026874005.2 Erythroxylum coriaceum
CTGCATTGTGATTTTGTGTTCAAAGATTGTTCCTTCTGTGATATTTGCCTCTTGGGTTTACTTTGTTTCGATCACTTTGTGTTTTATTTGAGTGAGTTTGGTTTGATCTTAAGATATCTGAAGGTAATGTATCTGGGTATATATTGTATGGCCTCCCTCCTCCGTTTGTTGCATTGCATAGTGAGGTTATTGTAGGTTCTGGATTTGGATTGTTGTTTCTTGTCGAGTTTTTTTTTTGGCATTTTAGAAGTTGCAATTTTTTGTTATGGAAAAGGAAAGTTACAATCTTCATAGGCCTGTGAAGGTCATCTTCCCAATTCTCTACTTCGTGAAAGTTACAGTTTTCTCTTTCTTCTCATTTTTCTTCTTCCTTCATGAAAATCTCCACTCGTTAGTATTTCAAGCTCTGTGAAGTCATACTTTGGGATAGGAAGTTGACAACGCCTAGTACTTTAAACTATTGTTTTCCTTCACATTTTTCTTCCAGGTGAAGTGGAGTTTTCTGAGATCTAGGAACGAGCCCGTCTCTAATTCTAGTTTCCCTGCAAGTATTAGGTTATGTGTTTGTAAAGGTTGAACGGTATTTCTATCACCGTCTAGTAATTTCATCCTTCTTGCTACTTCTTTACGATTGTTTGATAGAATGCATGTCTAGTTATTTCATCCTTCTTGTTACGTATGTTTTGACTACCGCTGCTTCTAATTCTTAATGCATCTTTATGATTATTTGAAAGGTTTCATTTGTATGTGATTCCCTTGGCTGGCATCGCATTGATAAGCTGTTTTAGTATTTTCATTTTATTTTATTATTATTATTATTGTTATTATTATCAGCGAAATTTAGACTTAGGATTATAATATTACATTTTTTTTACATCTATGTATAATGTATGTAATATCTTGATGTCACATTTATATATGACTTTATCAAAAATTATTTCTATTAAATAAAAGTAAGGTTGTTCATTATCAAACCTCTGAATTTGCATTGTAGCGAGATTTCATTTACAAATGAGTTTTTTTATAAGAGATAAACACTTCACAAGGGCAGGCGGAATTAAGGATGACCCAAATCAATTTGATAAAATGATGTTGCCTTTGTCTTAGTCCGATCTCGACCGAACTCCAGGCTTGACTTGTAAGAAAAGGTCGATCCTAATCGGACCAGAGGCGATCTGAACTCGACTCCGGCTTATTGTCATCATTAATTGTAAGCAATTATGGTGGCAACACAACTTTTTGACACAGTATAAGGTCTGAGATTGTCTTTCCATGACGATCAAGCCTCCGAGAGCAATTGACGCCGCCGTCCAAAATATTCCGGACAACAACGTTCATGGAATGGATACCCTTGACAAGGTAAATCTCCACCTTAACATTTTCATCTACCCATCTGTGTCTCTGCAGGATGGCTTCTGAGTCTAAGGTGTTTGTGAAGGAAGAGTTGTTCAGAAGAACCGAGACAACTTCCTTCACCCATTCCTCTGTTACAACCAACTCAAATCTCTGGATATCTGGAGGATGATGTGGGATGATTGAGAAGTTCATGTCATTTCCTTTGTCTCCCACCCTACTGTGTGCTACTTCATAAAGCGGAATCTTCCTGCCCGATGGTGCAGGAACGGTGTTGGCTGCTTGCGAGGAACATTCTGGAGTGTCAACTTTTTCAAGTGACGGCAATGGAGGTTCAAAGGAACTACAGGAGGATTTTGATGCAGCTCCAGGGCCAGTACACTTGATGGCAGTCCTCCAGAAAACATGCTTGCGATCGACCTAAATATGAGCAAATGAGTGTCTCATTATCCATAAGAATATTATATATCCTATTGAGCTAGATAGAGACGGATAAGAGAGAGTACCAACTGTTTTTCCAGGACTATCTCTTTCTTGTGTCCAGTGCTTCGCATGAAAATAAGAAGAGAAAGTAATTAGGATGGCATAATGAGTAGGGATGGCAGAAAGGTTTAAACCTGAAATGGTCCGATCTAAACTGACTTGGACTTAGATTAAGCCTGAATCTGGTCCAAAATATTTCATGTATGTAGTCAGTCCTAGTTATTTTGTTTCTTCGACTTCAATGAGTTCATTGTTCAGAGTAGTTTTGATCGGGTCAGGATAAAAAAAAAGTTTAAATTCAATCAAGCAAACAGGCTTGAACTTTTCGATTATGCATAAAACCTGAACAGGATCAGACTCGGGCCTTAGAGAGCCTGAGCCTGATCCGGCTAACTGTTATTCCTAATAAGAGGCAAGCAAGAATAAGGTTCAAGTTGTAAGTAAAGAAGAAGAAGCTGCAGAGCTGGGAAGTAATCCACCTGATACCACCACCACCAGCTGGTCCATTTGTATACAAAGCTGTAAACTCTCTTGTAAATTGAATTGCTTGCTCCTCCAGCTCGAACAATCCATCCATGCGTAACCTTATATCCTCTACAGCGTCCCCTGCCGGAGTTTTGCTTGTGGCTTTCACACTATCGAGGCCAATGACGTATGACACTACTTTACTACTACTGTCAGGACACACTTCTTCCATCCATGACCTTACCTGATAAAATATGAACAGACTGTTAATTCGCACTATTTCAGAAGAAAGAATCAGGGAAAGAAAACAACGGCCTCACAAGAAACTCAGCAGCTTCAGCTCGCTTCACACAGGTGCGCCCTCCATAGGATATCTCTCCCCATCCTTTCCATCCACAGTCCTGAAAAATGAAAAATTAGAAGAAGACAATCAGGAAGAGTGATGCAAACAGAAGTACTGGATGAGCATTGCCAGGGCATGTGAGCTGGGTTGCAATATAACTTCATTTTACTCAGCGAGGGAGAGGGGGAGAGGGGAAAGAGCTAGATACTAGGAGTTCATGATGTAATGACATAGTTAGATCATAGTTAGATCCCATACAAACACACGTATACAGAGCAATTAGAAAAGAAATAACTGATCTTCCCAATTTCCTTGATTAAATCCATTCATGCCTCGCCTAAATTCTGTGGTGCAGAGAACATACCTTCGGTGACAATTGTAAGAGTTTATCAGGTATTGGTCTGGTAGATGGTTTTGCTCTACCACAGAGAACTTTGCAGCTTGACAATGGGTGAAATGTTACATCTTGGACATCAATCACCTGTATTTTAGTACAAATTTTCAACCCTTTTATAGAATAATCTATTGCAAGCCCCTGATCATGTCCATCTAACTTACCAAATCAGGGGTTATATAAGCACATGGATCACCTATCTCATACAGAAGCTGTTGGGCGCAAGTACTGAAATTCAACATGCCACCACTACCTTCTGCTTTTGCTACAACAACTTCTCCATCAAAACCAATTTCTGCATAAGGAAGTGATAGATCCAGGAGCGATTGAAACGAAAAATCCCGGTACTTGTCACCTGCCCTAAAGAAGATGTAGAACGTCAGGTCTTGCGTGTCTAAAACTTTAAACGAATACCACAATTGCATGATAATGAATTTCTTGCAGAAATTTAAGCCAAAGAAAGAAAAACAACTAACCAGGGTGCATGAAGTATCCCCCGGTCAGTTGACAACCACACTCAAGTAGGTGGCCTGCAAGACAGCCTTGAGCTAGCTCCTTCACATCATTCCAATTCCAGCCTAGTTCATATACCTAATCATCACAGCACAGTTAGTGAGATTACTCTCTGGAGAGAGTTAAACACAAGGATGCATAACACTATCTGCAGGAGCTTTTGTAAGGAGTTCTGCTGCAATATTTGGTACTATGAGAGCGTAAAAGCTTGATCAACAAATTAACATGACAAGACAGAAGAACAAACATTATTAAGCCCCGAAAGAGGCAAACAATGGATGAAATTGATCGCAAAATAATAAGCTATCATACCATCGGAGCCAAGAATAAAGCGGCATCAGCAACCCGGGAAGTGATTATAACATCAGCTTGATACTTTTCCAGACAGTGGACAATGGGAGCTGCTCCCAGATATGTGCTTATGCCCTTTGTTGATTCAAACAAATATACATTAACCTCAAGAAGATGACAGAAGACAAAAGCATGTGTTAACAGGAGTATCAGATTCTTACACCTTCCATCACATATGGTGAGGATTCTGAACCTGGATATCAACAAAATATAGACATCCTCAGTCACATAATTCAGAAACATTAGAGAATCAAGCTTTCTACTGAAAATAAAACTAGGGTTCTACCTGATTTCCATGAAGGAACCTCATGAGCTACAGCAACAGAAACACTAAGACCCAAACTGCTAGCTATCTCCAAAACCCTCTCCTGCGCACCAACAGCATCCACTAACCACATAACCAAGAAGGAACAAGGAACTCCGTCATCAAGAACACAGAAGAAGCAATCACATCAATGTCTACAAGAACCAGATTGTTTCATATTCTTACTTGCACCCATGTTGGTTATTATGCGAGTCCCTCTTTCCACAGCCAAACGTAAGAGCAAATGCATCCACTCCGATACTACCCAAAAAGGATCAACAAAGAGCAAAATGAACTTCAATATGAACAGGCCAAAGATATACTTTACCACTGCATGGAACGGAAAATTACTGCGAATATCATAACCCACGCCGCCGGAGAGCATTGCCTGATAACGATCAACGAGAGTGCGCTCCGCTAAGCATTCTAGGACTAAGTAGTCAAGTTGTTCGACTCTCTGTAGCAACTTGAGCGCCGCCATTGGCCTGTCTCCTCCAAACCCAGCACCACATCCTATGTACACCTTATTCCTTCTCCGTCTTGGATTCACTCTCTGTTTCTTGCAATCCAAACATAACCTCATTAGCTCCTAACGATTTAATGAGAAAATAAGAGCTCAAAAGCTAACCGGTTTGATCACGCAGTCGTGGATTTCATCCAAATCTTGACCGTCCATCGACTGAGACAACCTCAGTTCCCGCGAATTCCGGTCACCGAGAGCACAACAGTGATGATCGTAGTTAGGGGCAAAGTTGAGTTATCACCAAGTAGTGGGTTACACTGACATCGAGAACAGCAGTTACCATGAGTAGATTTCGTGATTGACCTGTCAGTCACTTCTAGATTGTGAAGTGACGATACTATCTTCACAACAAGCCCGCGTGATACATGGCCCAAACTAAATTGGTCCGTCTTTTTCAGGCATGCACTCATTTTTGGCACCTATTCATAAGTTTCTTATCGTCTATTTGGTTAGGCATTAATTAATAGAATAAAACAGAACAGAATAAAACAGAACAGTACAGTTTATAATAAAATAGAATGTAATATGACGAAAAGTTATTTAGAAATAATGAAAGGATTTATAATGTAATATAGTGAAACATTATTTAGAAGATGAATAGAATAGAATGGAATGTATAATAAATAACTATTATACCGCTGACATTAAAATAATTATTGCAAGAGGTTTAATGTTATGATTTTAAAACAGAAATTATGTCCAATTAAAAAATCACGCACAATTGTAACAAATAAATAAATAAATAAATATATTTCATTTTAAAATAATAAAAATTTTAATAAAAAATTTATTGTTTTATTATTAATTATATACAATTTATTATTAAATAAAAATATTGTGTAATACTCACCTATTAATTACATCAATAAAAATAATATTATTATTTATACAATTTTTTAAAAATTAATAATTAAAATTTAAAAATTACACAATATATAAAATAAAAATTAATCTGTTAATATAAAAAGTTTAAAATTGAATAGATATTAGATATTTATAAAATTAATTAAAAATTAAATAAAATTAAAAATTTTGAAGTAAAGTATTTGAAAATTTTAAAATTTATTAAAAAGATTAATAAATAAAAATAATTAATTTATTTTAATTAATAAAAATTAATTAATTTACAAAAATTGATCAATTAATTATTAATTAATTAATTTTTAGTAACAAAAATTATTAAAATAAATTGAAAAAAATAAATTGACTCAAAATTTTCATAATTAAATGGAAACTATTTCCTTTTTTTATCATTAGTCGAAGTCAACGTAATCAATGCTTAAGACTTCCTACTTTGCGAGGTTTGGAAAAAATTATATTTTACACATTTTTTTTTATTTTTACAAAAAAGACCATTTCATGACAACAAAAAAGCAACTTTATTAAATTTCTATCATTAGTATTAACATTAAATTAATTTATTTAAATGTATTTTATATTTAAAAAAAACAAAACGAAAGTATTAAAAAAGAAAAGACAAAAACAGTGAGTAGATGCCCTAAGAAACACTGTTCTCTTTCTCGAAATTGGCCTTTTTTTCCCACCACCATCTCCATGCCTCTCACCACTGCTCTTCTTCTTCTTCTTCTCTCGTAGCTTCTACAAATTAGCCCTAAATTGTTCAATTTCACTCATTTTTTCCTCAGATCCGCCGCATTTCGGCTCCTAAGTCCGACGATCTTTTTCCGTCCAAATTCGGCGCTGTCTTCTCCTTTTCCGTTCAACGTACCTTAGACTTATAACTGTCTTCTTCTGTACAAAATTGCTAACCTGTTTATTCTTTGCCCAAACGTAGTTATTTTGAATCTTGTTATTTTCTTTGTTCGTAGGTTCTGTAAAAAATTTGGTGTTTGCATCAGATATTTACTTGGTTAGGGTTAGGGGTTTTTTTTTTGTAATGAACACGAACAACAATAGATGGAGGTACCCAC
Organism: Erythroxylum coriaceum; assembly: GCA_026874005.2. Lineage (NCBI taxonomy): Eukaryota > Viridiplantae > Streptophyta > Magnoliopsida > Malpighiales > Erythroxylaceae > Erythroxylum > Erythroxylum coriaceum. Next base: position 2,514,026 of record JANQAP020000092.1, read on the forward strand.
CGGGGATCGGCGCCGGAAGGGGCGGAGGCATTAACGCGAACCCTAGTTTTCAATCGAGGGTTCCGCAGCAACAGTATGTGCAAAGGAACTTTGTGCAAAATCACCAGCAGTTTCAACAATACCAGCAGCAGCAGCAGCAGCAACAACAGCAGCAGCAGCAGCAGCAGTGGCTTAGGAGGAATCAGTTGCCTCCTTCGGAGTCCACCATCGATGAGGTCGAGAAGACTGTTCAGTCCGAGGCCCTTGAGTCGAGGTTTGTTTACATAGGTTTTCAATTGTTTGATCTGAAAGGTTTCTGATTGTTGCATTTTGTTGTTCTTTCATTCGAAAATGTTTAATGTTGTGTTGTTGTATGCTTTAAGTTGTAGTTTGAAGTGTTGTTGCTTTTTGTTGGATTTCTCTGATTAGTTCTCAAGATTGGAAGTCGGGGCTAAAGATACCACCACCTGATACACGTTACAGAACTGAGGTATGTTCATTTTGCACTTGCATGCTTGTTATTGTTGATGACATATCTTTATGTTGGTGGCTAGTGATGCAACTACCCTGGAAATTTTCAAGGATTGATTTCCTTTCATTTACATCTTTAACATTCATATTCACTTCTATGTCTTGTTCAAGGCCACTTTTATATGAGGAGAACCTGTTGAGTTTTTATAGTCAATCCAAATTTGACTCTAAAAATAAAACAATGGCATGCGTGGTAAAAGTTCTTGTTTCTTTCTTGAATTGCATATAACATGCCAAGGCAGTCAAGGCATCTACCTAGCTGTGTCATTGTGCCAATGCAGGGTGCCAGACAGGGAAAGTGGCACAGTGCTTTTTGGTACCTGGAACAAGGCACTTTTAAACCAAACACTTGCCTGGGAAAATATGCCATATAGATAAATAGATGTGATTTGTATTCCCTTCAGATACGAGAGCCTTGATAAGAAATTCAATGAAGTAACATCTTTTGAACTTCATTCTGCTTTTTGAAAAGCAGTGCAAACTCAAGTAGTTGTTTTGGTGACATGCAAGTTTTTTTTTTTTTAATTGGTTAGGGCTCTTGAAAATTATCACGAGTATTTATAATCTGCTAAACTGATGTACCAGTGCTGATTGCTTTTTAAATTTTCATCTATCAGGATGTCACAGCTACAAAGGGAAATGAATTTGAAGATTATTTTCTGAAACGTGAATTGTTAATGGGTATATATGAGAAGGGTTTTGAACGGCCTTCTCCAATTCAAGAAGAAAGCATACCAATTGCACTTACTGGTAGTGATATTCTAGCCAGAGCGAAAAATGGAACTGGGAAAACTGCTGCCTTTTGCATTCCTGCATTGGAAAAGATTGACCAAGATACTAATGTTATTCAAGGTTGATTCAATTCTCTTTGTTTGGGATTTACCTTATTTAATATATGGAGGACATTAGACAGTTTTGGGTACTTTTGTTTTAATGTAAGATGGGTTTGCTTTTTTGTTCTCCTTCCCAAGAATAGGTCCAACATTTTTAAAAGATTTGGCCTTTAGTTTTATGAGACTATAATACAGAAAAGAATTGGTTTCTTTTGGTGACCTTTGCCCTGACTTTCACAAAGAATGTTTACCTCAAGTTTGTTTTGTGACTAGTTTAAACGTAGAATAATGCGATGCCTGATTTGCTTCGAACTACTAGGTGTGTTTGCTTTGAGTACTGACCTAGAAAATTGAATTGGCTTTCTAAATTCTAAACCTTTGATATTTTGTATGTTTTTTTATATATAGTTGTTATACTAGTGCCAACACGAGAGTTGGCTCTTCAGACGTCTCAAGTGTGTAAGGAGCTATGCAAACATTTGAAGATTCAGGTCATGGTCACAACAGGTGGTACAAGTCTAAAGGATGACATCATGCGCTTATATCAACCAGTTCATTTACTAGTTGGTACTCCTGGAAGAATATTAGATCTTGCAAAAAAGGGTGTCTGCATCTTGAAAGATTGCTCAATGCTTGTCATGGATGAGGTACATTCTATGCCCGACTTAGTTATTCTTGTATTTTGACCAAGGAGTTCTCATATCATTAATGAAAGTTGAAATTGACATCTCAATGGACAGAATTTGTGGCTTGTATTTCTCCGAAGAAAAACTGACCATATTACCTTCTCAATGTATGGAAGCCATTCACAATTACTGTTATATTCTTAGCAGATTTGTTGTCACATTGTTTTCTTTTGCTCTCTTGTTTAAGTTATCGATTTATGATCCTGTGGTAAAAATATCTGATGCCACATGCATCTTTGTATTTCAGGCTGATAAGCTTCTCTCTCCAGAGTTTCAACCTTCAATAGAGCAGCTGATATGTTTTCTTCCTGCAAATCGCCAGATATTAATGTATTCTGCGACATTTCCTGTTACTGTCAAGGATTTCAAAGATAGATATCTACATAAGCCTTATGTTATCAATCTCATGGATGAGCTTACTCTGAAGGGTATAACGCAGTTTTATGCTTTTGTGGAAGAACGCCAAAAAGTCCACTGTCTAAACACTCTTTTCTCCAAGGTTTGCCCAAACTAGGTTTTGTTGTTTGCTTTGAATTATTCTTTGTGAATATGGTGTGATTCTTGCTTTATATGCAGCTGCAAATAAACCAATCAATCATTTTCTGCAACTCTGTGAATCGGGTGGAACTATTGGCTAAGAAGATTACAGAACTTGGTTATTCTTGTTTTTATATCCATGCAAAGATGCTGCAAGACCATCGCAACAGAGTGTTCCATGACTTCCGCAATGGTGCATGCAGGAATCTTGTTTGTACTGGTATGTGATGGTTTCCAGGATCTTAAATATAAGTCAACGCATAACCTTTCTTTTGGTACTCTGCAGTGTTGCCTGACTTTCCAATCATAAGCTGTCACTGACTACAATAAGCATTTTGGTTGATTGTGATCATATTGTACTGTGCCTTGCATTTTTAGCTTGATTTTCCACTATTATGCAATTTTGAATTTGCCGTATGAAGTATCCCCTTTTTCTCCTTGCTTGACATTGTAATCTGGCATATGCATTGAAAAGTAACTAACAAGAGATTATATACTCGATGCAGATCTGTTTACTAGGGGTATAGACATCCAGGCAGTGAATGTTGTAATTAACTTTGACTTCCCCAAAAACTCAGAAACGTATCTTCATAGGGTAAGTTGGATAAATTGGTTTTCTGTCAACTTTCCATTTGTTTTGGTCCTTACAGTTTTCTATCGTTTTATGTAGGTTGGACGATCTGGAAGGTTTGGTCACCTTGGTTTAGCGGTAAACTTGATCACATACGAGGACCGCTTTAACTTGTATGAATTGTTCTCACACTGCTTGTCTAAACTTGAGGGCTTAGATAAAACATCTGATATAAACTTGATCTACTGCCATTTTTCCCTCCAGGTATAGGATTGAACAAGAACTGGGGACTGAGATCAAGCAAATTCCTCCACATATTGATCAGGCGATATATTGCCGGTAGTTTGTGGTAGAATGTTGTGTAACGGAAGAACAGCGAGTGGCAAAACAGGGTAGAAGTGGTGAGTAATCCGTGGATTTTGCCAAGTTGCTGGTCAATATTTGTTTCACTTGCTACCCGTCTGATGCTTACTCTTAACTAAGTCTTAATGATTTGGCATTTGCTTAAACATGTCATAAAAGTTGTCAATGATGGAAGTTGATGGGTTGTATGTTCTTGTTCGGTAGGAATCAAGTTCATCTTCTGCGGACTCTTGCTAAGAATTAAATGTTGTTGATGGAAGACTTGGGATTTCTATATCATGGAGTGCGTTTTCTTTAGTTTTCTGGATTTATATAGAGGATTATAATAGAGGCTAGAGAGAGATTTAAAATATTTTCTTTTTAACAGTCTCAGTCTTAGTTTGGTTGAGTTCTTACTTATCTTACTAGCTTTTATTAATACTGTCTATAATAATTAATGCTATAACAAATTAAACTGTCTGTTATTATTGTGGATAACAAATTAAGATAGTTTAATCTTTTAAACATTTTTTAATTTAGTGATTAATTTTTTTAAAGTTTAAAAATATAAATCAAATCAAAAGGTTATTTTTATCGGTGTAATTTCGTTAAATATTTTATGGATGTTTGAAACTAATTCTTAATCTTTAAATTTTATTATTTGTTTCCAAATTTGTTAAAAATAATAGTGACCAAAAACGATACAAATATTATATGTAAATTAATCAAAGTATAAAATTTAAATTAATTAAATTTGATATAAAATAATTTATTATTGTATTAAATTATTAATTTTGTTATTAGGCATTTGGTTTGAGCACGAAGTTGGCTATGGATATGGGTATAATAGTAGAAGGGGATGGGGATGGATATGAAAAATAAAAAAATGATGTTTGGTTTGTAACTTAGGTTTCTGTATTAATATTAATAATGTTGTTTGGTTTTTTGCATTAATGGGAATAAAAGATAA
>JANQAP020000093.1:124531-147003 GCA_026874005.2 Erythroxylum coriaceum
GACAGTATACTCCACTTTCCTTTTTTAAAAATTAAAAAAATATTATGTCAAATAATACGACATTTAATTGACATTAATTGTCATTCATTTAGGGTTTGTTCTAAATGTTTTGAAAAAGTTCGCATTATATTTGAATGTTTCAAAACATTAGAGTTCAAGTTGTATTATATTGTAAATATTGGCCTAATAAAATTTCTAATTCAATTATTTTTTAAAGTTGATAAGATTTTAGAGGAGATTTAAAAATAGAAAAAATAACCAAATTCGACCTATTAATATCTCTAAATATGATACCTATTACTAAAATTTAGGTTTAATTATAAAAGAATTATAAATTTTACTCATTTTACAATATTAGTCTGAATTTTAAAAAATAACGTTAAAATACTTCAACTTTCAATTTTTAATAAAAATAATCCGATTTTAAGTATTCCGTTAATATAGGTGACATGACGAGCCACGTGAGATTATTACTTTGGCCACGTGAGTGCCACAGTTTATTTTACATGTGAATTTTATTATTTAATAAATTAAAAACATCACAAATTCTAAAATAATTATAAAAGATTGTATAATTATTTTAGGGTTCAAATATGCTTAATTTATTACAATAACGACAACAACCTGGTGAAGATTTCACTAACATACGAGGTCTGAGAATGTTTAATAATACGTAATCTTATTTTATAGAGAAAATTAGGTTTAATTTATTAAATAATAAAATGCATGCTAAGAAAATACTAATTAACAATGGAAAAGTCTAGCAAACTAAGCATTTGAGTCATGCAACCGAGAGTTGACGCCTCCGTTCCAATCAAAGGGGACCATCTAGCTTTTTAACAAGGTTTGTTGAGTTTCACTGCAAAAATGGTGGGAGTGTGAAGCTTCTGAGCAGCATGTTTCTGTTTGTCTTTGTTCATTAAAGAAAGAAAAACTTAGTGGGATGACACGAAGACCCTAATCCTACCATTCCAATCTGTTCAACTTTGCTTGGCAAAGAAAGCTTTTAATATTCAGTACCTTTCGCTTAGTAATCTCATGGGCAAGAAGACTTTGCTCATTGGATTGTATGGGCAAGTAGACATCTCCCTCACTTTCTCTGTTTCATCCAAAAAGTCACTCCATGCATTAAATAAATGTTTGACCTGAAACGAATGGCTGTGTCAGGAAAAACATCAAACGCTTGATCTGCAAAAACATGCGACGCACGTCGACGTTCGCAACTCACGACCCGTCCACTCTTTAAGCTGACAATTTGAAAGTCATCTGTTGTGATTCAGACAAACTCCCGACCAATCTAACTGTTTGCAGCTTTTTCTAAAGCTCTTGTGACTTGAGAAACGGTGACATTAATGTCTGAACAAGAGCTTTGAGTAGCCTAATATTAGAGTATAATGATCCTCTTTGTCGTTTGCTTCTCTCTCTCTCTCAGTGTCAGTGGTCCTGCTCCTACTACTTAGACAAGTAAAGACAAGGATTAAAGATGAGGGTTCATATGTAATTTACATATTTTTATTTTTAAAATTAAAAATTGTAAATTTTAGTTTTTATAAATTTCTGTTATTCTTTTTTAAAAAATAATAAAATATACGTGATACCAATATTATTTTTAATTTTTAAAAATTTCTCCCTTATATTTTTATTAAAAATAATAATAATATACAAGTGAACTAATTTTAGAAATTTAATTTTTCAGAAAAACCTTTTTCTTAAACTTTTGTTAAAAAATAATGATAAAATACACTTAATATAAATATCAAATATGGATTAATCAAATAGTGTTTATATAATAATTCAACTTCGTTCTTAAACTCGAACTAAATTAAATCTTACTCAAACTAATAATTTATTATAGTTATTTTAAATTATTAATTTAAGTTGAATTTAATTAAATTTGATCAAACTTAAGAACTGAGTTGACTTACTATATTAATAATATTTGATTAGTTCATGTCTTACGTTTATATTACGTGTATTTTTCGTTATTTTTTAATTGAAGTTTAAAAAAAGAGCTTTTTATAATCAGAATTAATTTTATAGAAAACTGAAAACTAAAAAGAGTTTTTAAAAGAATTTTAAGGATAAGAAGAGTTTTTCTAAAATTTTTAAAACTATGTGAAAAGTTTGTCTTTTACCCTTAAATTTAAAATAAATTAATAATTTAAAACAATCAAGATAAATTATTAATTTGAATTAAATTTAATTAGTTTAAGTCGGATTTAAGAATTAAATTGTGTTGATATATCGACAATATTTAATCAGTTCTCGTCACGTGTCATTCATCGGTATTTTAATAAAAGTTTAAAAGATGATACATTTTTCTAAAATATTAAAACCCACTTAACTTTTTTGAAAATTTTTTAAATTACTTAAATTTTTTCAAAAAATGATTGGAAAAAAGAAATAGTTTTTAGCCGTTGAACGAGATCAGATTTTCTATACAATTTAGGGTATTCTGATTATGCTTCGTTAAATCTCATCCACACATTTACGTAAATTTTACATAAATATATGAATAAGATTTAATAAAACATGAATAGAAGAGATAATTTGATGTGGCGTCGAACACCCTATTCCTGTTGTTAAACATGTCATTCGTAGCTTCTGATTCACAAGCAAATCATAATCAATCACACTCCAATCCATTCCCACGAAGCATTACTTTTTGGTAATGTCAGATCACAATCACAGCCGTTGATTCTGGACCTGCAATTCTTGCTAATCATTGACTAAACCGTGATTAATGAACAATATTACCATCTGACTCTTCTCATTTGTCCTGCACCAGCATCACCAAGTTCATAGCTCCGGTCGTTGGTAAGGTATTCTTTTTTTAAGTAATTAGATTAGACGGTCATACCAGACCAATCATGTGTTTACGAATCAATGAATCATCATAGTTCTTAATCATAAGTCAAAATTCTAACTAAAGAGTTGTGGTTCCAGTCCAGCACTTCATGGTGGGTGGGTGGTTGGTCTCCATTAAAATGATTCCTTAGAACTTAACTGTTATTCTCATTCTCACGTACACCTTCTTATATAATATAAGCCTACAAGGCCATCACCGCCATGTCCAACTGAGATCAAAGATACTTCCTTTCTCAGTTTTTGAAGAAGAAGCTTCCTCTGTTTTGCAGCCATAGTGAAACTCTTAGGAGATTCTCATCTGGGTCTTCCCTTGTTTTCCTACTTGTTACCAAAAACTGTTCGATTAAAGGATTGGTACTTTTCTTTTGGATCTTTTGTGAATTTTGGTGCCATTTCATTTAAAGAAAGTCTTCATCTTTGATCCTAAAAGGTTACAGAAGTGAGAAAAAGGGATTGGAGGGAGCTGCTTCAAATTACAAATCAGGTTATTAGCAGCTAATGTTGTGATTCAAACCTGTTCGATGAAAGGTGAGTTAAAGAAATGCTAGACCGTTGCCTTTTCTCTTTAACCGTTACCTAAAAATTTTTTTGAAACTTTTGTTCGTTTCTGTTCCTAAAAGAACTTATTGAAGACTTCGCTTTAATTCATAAACCTTACAGCGAGTTTCAGTGAATAATTTGTTTTTGTCTGATAACAAAAATGACTTGTGATCAACCCCTTTTGCTTTTTGTTACAAGGACCATGAACAGTTCTCTTTTATTTTCTTTCTTTTCTTGGTCGTTTTTCCTTTTTCTTTCGCCTGTAAATTCTGGCATTTGAGACAGTTCCCGGGTCTTAAGTGTCAGATTCGTGTATTCCTAGATTCCTACTACTCTTTTTTGCTCTTTTTAAGGATTAGGAAGTTACAAAATACAGAGCACTCTTACCAAATTTGCCAACTTTCATCATTATGTTTCAGATGCTGAGCCAGCAGGACTTTTGCAGTAAGCCTCAAATGGATAGTTCTTCAAGTTTTGGCGAAAGTTCCGATCTGGGTTATCAGCCTTCAACTTCTTCTCTGGATCAAAATGATCAATCAGCAACAGAAACTCCAGGTTACTCAACAGTGAGTGGTGACTCCTTTTTGTTTCGCCGGACTTTTTCAGAGTCTTCAGGCTTCTCTGATGACCCCAGCTATTCAAGTGAACCTTCCCCTTCTCACTGGGGGCTATCTGAACTCCGTGTCGGAAACCAGGTAGGAATGAAACAGATTGATCATAAGCTTGAGGATCAAGAGTTTATGGATTCAGGTAAAATTGTGAATTCTTCATGATGTGTTTGATCAAGACTAGAAGTTGTGATGTGATATATATTTATTGATAAATATGAACTTGACAGATCTTGAGATGATGAAGGAGAGGTTCGCAAAGCTTTTGCTTGGAGAAGACATGTCAGGAAGTGGCAAAGGTGTCTGCACAGCTGTTACAATCTCTAACGCCATTACCAATCTTTATGGTATACATAATAAACTCATCACTAAGATGCTAAAGAATGTTTTTCTTCTCCATTGTTATAGCTTCTTTACCCTCTTCTTTCACTCTGTTTCTTTCTGTAGCGACCATTTTTGGACAAAATTTAAGGTTAGAGCCTTTGAAACCGGAGAAGAAGGCAATGTGGAAGAGAGAAATGAATTGTCTTCTGTCAGTATGCGATTACATAGTAGAATTTATTCCCAAGTCACAAAATTTAAAAGATGGAACAGTTCTAGAGGTAAATGTTTATGATAAACATGCAAAGATTTCAAATTGCCTGCAATTTTTTTTTCTAACGAGATTGATTGGTCTTTTAGATAATGGAAGGCAGACAAAGATCTGACATTTACATCAACCTTCCTGCATTAAGAAAGCTCGACTCTATGCTCATTGTAAGAGGACCTTTATTATCTTAAGAACAGAGCACCTCTCTTTTCACTTTCAAGATTAAAGCTCCTCATTATACGATGAATTGCTTTTGCAGGAAATACTTGACAGTTTCCATGATAGGGAGTTTTGGTATGCAGAACAAGGGAGCATGTCATCAAATTCAACTCTTTCAGGTTCATTCCGCAGAGTTGTAATTCAGAGGAAAGAGGAAAAATGGTGGGTTCCAGTTCCTTGTGTACCTCCAGGGGGCCTCTCTGAGAAGTCAAGGAAACACTTAAGACACAAACGAGTTTGTGCTAGACAGATTCACAAAGCAGCAATGGCCATCAACGGCAGTATACTCTCTGAGATGGAGATTCCAGACACGTATATGACATCTCTTCCAAAGGTTAGGCCTCTTTACTGACAACTTCTATCTAAACTTGTCAAATTTCCAAGTCCATTCAGGAGTGAAGAACAACTTCCTGTTTATTGGTAAGTGACAAGTGCAACAGTTTCTAATGATTTTGAATGTTATGTTGTGCAATTCAGAGTGGCAAATCGAGCCTTGGAGATACAATGTACCGTTACATGTGTACAACAGACAAGTTCTCTCCAGACCACCTACTGAACTGTCTAAACATAGTTTCAGAACATGAAGCGCTTGAGCTTGCAGACCGAGTTGAAGCTTCAATATACACATGGAAACGTAAAGCTTGCATCAGTCAATCCAAACCTACATGGTACCTCGTGAAGGACTTCGTGTCTGACATAGATCGACCTGACAAAAATCATGCTCTAGCAGAAAGAGCAGAAAGCTTGTTGTTTTGCTTGAAGCAGAGATTTCCCGGACTTTCACAAACATCCTTGGACATATGCAAGATTCAGTACAACAGGGTTAGTTTCAGGTCTCATCAATTCATCTTCTGAGGACTATTTCTCTAAAATAGGAACTAAATTTTGGAAATCATTATATGCAGGATGTGGGGCAAGCAGTTTTGGAGAGCTATTCAAGAGTACTAGAAGGCTTAGCCTTCAACATTGTTGCTTGGATCGAAGATGTTCTTTTTGTAGATAGATCAGTGAAAGATCAAGAACTATGAAGGAGATACCTTATTACTTGGAAACACTAAGCTACAAGACAAGTCTAGGTAATGTAGTTTACTTGACTGGAATCGTTAAATCAAATATTAGCTTAGCATTCTTCTTCGGCCTAAGTTATTAACCTTCAACACACCAATAAGAACTTGTATCGCTCATCCTCCTAAACATGGTATATGGATGATTTTTCGTAAGCCCCTTTTGTTAGCAGCTCAAATACCGACTCTTGCAAGTTTGAGTTGTATGGTAGTCCAGGACCCTCTATTTGGACCTTTTTTATCAGTATCTCACACTCCGTATATCAACTATATTACTTCTTTATTTCATGATTTTGATAAGCATGCATGCTTTTATGAAAATTGGACCATATAAAGAAAATAGGTATTCACCATAGTCCAAGTAAATCAACCACAGTTCTCAAGAAAACACAGTGGTTTTGATTACGTGAACAGGGGAATGATTCAGTAAGTATAAAATCCGTATCTTTCTTGATCATCTTCTCAAATTCAAATCAGACCAGCAAAACATAGGGCAAAATCCCATTTCGAAATCGGTTGTTGCTGGAAAATCTTTCGTTTACATCGGAATAACTCCAGTCCAGAGCTCAAAAAATATTACAGAAGACACTGAGCTAAAAAATGTTTCAAGGATAGCTCTGAAAAGAAATATTCACAACAGATACAGAGGTACCATTTCTTTTCATGCATGACTGTGGGTGCAACATCGGCAGCTTTAACTTGGTAAGCAGAAACAACAACAATAAATCTTCACTATGGGGTGGATAAAGAAATAAAAACTGTCCTTACAAAACTAATAAAATTTATGAACATAGTATGAGCCCATATCGATCTATATAAATCAAAAGAACAATACAATTGCAGAAGGGATGTTGATAATACACATCAACTGTTCCGGCACCACTTCATCCACATATCCATGGAGTATGGAGAGGAAAGAGTTGGTAAGAAAGCATAAATACCAAAGGAGTTCTGATCACTGGTAAGTCAACATGAACGAGTTAATATTATACTTCAAAACAAAGGGATTCAAGGTATTGGTGCTCAGTTTCAGCCTTTCATAAAGGTCCAGCAAAGTCGTATTAAATAACCTGCCTAACCAAGTTTCAACCTCAACATTTCAAAAACATCCACGCTTGCTTCTTGCATAGAAGAATATGTGCTCTGAGCCCAAATGGCAACAAAAAAGCTTCTTATTTCATAGCTTTCTAAATTAAAATGTTCTGATAAATGAGAAAATAAAATAGTCCACGTAAGAGAGAATATTCAATTTGATCACCACAAGTAGGCACTTACAAAGAAGTCCCCCTGCAGATGCACACATGCAGATGAGAAGATACAATGATTCATTGATTCACATGAAACAGCTACAAATCATTCTCAAGATAATATACCCTGCTCAATTGGTAAGTAGAATAATTATCATCTATATGTACAACAAGTCTCCGAACTGCACCTTGAGTTAACAGGCCAGGATGGGAGATGATCAAAAGGTTAGTAGTTGCAAAGGACTGTGAACTGGTAGGTAGGGTGTGTTGGAAGATGTTCTTTGGCTCTCAAACTTCAAAAGGACCCGACACACCGAAAAAAAATTTCCCATCCCGACAGCTCCCTTTGCCATCAAAGGAAAGCAAGGCAACGAGCCCTTCTAATCCCTTGTAATCCGCATGACAGTCATTCACGATTTATGAAAAGATTAAAATACCTGCTGAGGGGGCCGCTCCTCTTACCAGATCAAGAATGAGGTCAACTCAAAATCAGCTGTCATCATCCACGGTACCAATGTAGGTGAGATCCGTCCTTCTCACCCTTACAGCCCCTCTGAGCCAGCTGGCAGCTCGAAGATTGGAATGGTCACCACTGGCAATCACAGCTGTGTTGCTTGAAGATGGCCCAGATCCTGCACCATCTTCCAAAAGTGTCCAAGGATCAATTTCCATATCATTGTCTTGCTGTGGTGGCAAAGGTTTGGACTTCCCTGGTACAGTAGTTGCTGCTTTTGACGTGGAAGAGACAGTATTTTTTTGATGGTTTCCAGGGTAAAAGCCAGAAATCATAATGCTTGGTTGAAGTGAAGAAACGGCAGTGGTCGAGACAGATGGGGGTGGGCAAGACACAGAGCACCGAACAGAAGGAAGAAGAATTGGCATAGCAGTTTGGATACGCCATCTAATTGTGCTAGGCAACTGCATGCGTTCTAAGTCATTCTGCATTCAGAAAAGTTTCTGTCAGAAGGGTTATGAAGACCAAGTCCACATTGAAACCAGAATAATTTCAGAAAACAAACCTGTAGATTTTCCACTATTTCATGATTGTATCCATTAGATTCCTTAGCAGTTTCATTCATAGACTTCGTACCAGGTCTTGACTTCAACCAACTAGGCTGGTTGTTGCATAATAACCCATGAAGGACCAACAGCATTCGATCAAAGAGGCATTCACCAAACAGATCAGCAGATGCAGCTCCCAATGATGATTCCATTTCCTTTTTCCATTTAGAGCTTTGCATGATAAAGAAAGAAAGCTCTGCTTCCTCATACACAACCCGATTACCAAGGAGACGAAGTATTACGGAAGAAAGCACGTGCTTCGTGTTCCGCCCAGATGGCCCCCTGAGAGATCCAGCAGGTTAAACATTAGATGATAATACAACTGTCCTTGGTAGAAATTCTATGACAGCAGTATAAATTTTTATGCAAAGCACATTAACATTCACCTTAGTGACAGCCAATCATGACTCAGCATACTAGAAATGTTCGTCAGATAACAAAACAAGGTGCTGCATAACTGAGTCTGTGTGTGTACGTGTGTGTGCATGAGAATTTGCCAGCATGTGTGTCCATCCGTGAGTGCATGAGTGTGTGATATAGGGAGACAATGAATGGAATCAACAGGTTACCAATATCAAAGAACATATCAAAACACAAAGTCGCAGATGGTGTCCGGGCATATCAGCTGAACCTTTTTAAATTGAATAACATCAAGTGGAGGATACACAATAACCTAACATAAATTATTAAATCTTATGGGGATTCAAACAGTGAAAATTTTAGCTAAAAAGGATATTACATTACATAAGGAGAACCTACAACCAAGTATATAATTGACCACCAGTTACAATAAGTGGAAATATCAAACCTACAGTAATCTAGAATCACAAACAACCTGACAAACTAACACATCAATTGCCAAAATATATCAACCAGGGCAGTTAACCTGTATAAAAACCAAGAAGTAAATAGCTAAAAGGAGCTACAAAAATTAAAAGTTTGGTAATTACCCATCCGTGCATATGATAGGAAGTAATCTCAACAACAATTGCAAGCGCAACGACATAGAAGCTCGTAAAGCTGCCGGGGATGGCAAAGTGCTATCTGCAGCTGTGGTTCGTCTAGCCAAACCAGGACTGCCACCTCTCATGCCTTTGCGATTGTTACCTTTATTCACAGGACCTTCCATTCCAGAAGTTGTTCCTGTTTGTTTACTTGAACCACGTGTAACTGCATTTATTTGTTGCTCAATATGGTTCAATTGCTTGATCAACTCACTGGCAAAGGTATTGCGAGAATCATCAGAGCCTTGATCAATGCAGGGGACAACTAATTCAATAAGAGCTCTCTCAGTCATATGCTGCTGAGTGAAATGGAAGCCTTCTGTCTCAAATTGTATGGAAACTTTTTCAGTTCTTTTTGTGTCAACACCTTCTTCAACAAACTCACCTTCTTCAACAGGTAACATTTCAAACTTCTTTTTGTCACCCCTATTTGCTGCATGATCAAGACCAGAACTGGGCCAACCCCATGGCTTCCAAAACTGAGCTTTGGTTGAAAGACCCTTGCTCTCTGCAATGTTAGTCAGCCGTTGTCTTACAGTCTTTCGTCCAAAAAGGACATCATGGCCTGCTAAGAACCACTTTGCCTGCAATAACATAGAATCATCCAATGACCTCCCAAACAGATGGATCAGCTCTGAGTAAAGAGGTGCAGCATCAGGTCTGACTAATAACCTTGTGAGGATGATCTCAATGAAGTTGTTCTCATTTTCAGAAGCAACAGTTTTTTCATGACCAGGGAAGGAAGAACGGATTGCATCTGCCAATGATATATCATGGGTCTCAAGTTTTTCAATAAGGGCTTGCTCGTTCAAAAGCAGCCTGAGCTCAACCCACTGCCAATGAAACTTTGCAGGCTGTAGTGTGTTCAATAAATTTACAATTTTATCGAGAAGTTTTGTCTCGTTTTTGGCACGTTGAACTTTAGATCCACCATGCCCAAAAACCCAACTGCCATCCTCTTGTGTAAGTATGGACTGCGGAATTTTACAATCAATGATAGCACTCAGAAACAATCTTCCACGAAGAGGGACAAAGACCTTCGACTTAAAATTTGAATCCAAACCATTTAGCTCCAATATGGTAGCAAATTCTGCATCCCTGTCATCTGTAGCTATCAGATCATAAAATCCTTTAGTATCTCTCATACACACATCCCGAAAAGGTAAGTGTTTTATTGCATCAACAATTGCCATTGCCAATGATTGATATAATTGATGGACATCATCACGGCTTACAAGGTTTCCAGTAAGAATGAATGGTCTCCAAGTAAGAAATGCAAATATAGAATAGGCAGGTGGAAGAACCAAGCTTTGAGGAAGCAGACTCTGCATCCTGGAAAGAGCAACTATGGATGGTTCCCCCAAGAGCTCAACAATTAAACCATCAGATAGAGTTCTGCAATTACCCACAAGCAGTCTAAACCAGTGCACATGAATATCAACTGAATTGTCCACCTTGAAAGCCCCAGATGAACGGGCATTGCCATTAATGTTGGATTTCATACTCCTAACATATTGAATTACATCCAACCCTTCTTTTAATCTCAATAAAGTCACAATTCTCTCCAGACTAGTAACACCATGGATAATCGCACCAATTACAAGTGCAGATATTGCAGCAGCAATTTTGGTTCCTCTGCCAAGAGCTAATTTTGCAGGATTATTTAACATCTCAGTCGAGATGTTTGCATTAGAATCATGGGATTCAGGTGACAACTGAAATTGACTTCGTGAAGCCTTCAGAGGAGTAAAAGCTGCAGCAAGAGTAGTGGAGGCTTCCGTTGCAAGAGCTATCTCAAAAACACGGCTCTGACGCTCTCCAAGAGCCTCCTTAAGCAAACAAAGGCAATTAATATGAATACGTAAAATGCGCCTGGCATAACTCCATGGAGTCAAGGCAGAAGGAGAATTCATACTGTTACTGCATGGAGTAAAATCTGGCATTTTTCCTAGGGTTGCTCCTATGCTATTCACTATAGCCGAAACAGAAGAAGACACCAGAGATGGATCACCTTCTTGAGCAGCACCACCAGTCTGCCGCATACAGTCCATCAATCCCATTACGATCTGTTGAGCTGTCTGATATCCATCATCAGACATTTCCAAACCAGAACTCTTTGCTGTACCAGAACCAAAGAGCTTTCTCTCTTTGCCAAATAAAGAGTGAAATGCATCATCAATATGCCTTTGGACCACATCTCTCATGCTCATACCCACTCTGGACAACCGATTGCCACTTATCTTTTGACGGAGAAAATCATCAAGATCTTCAATCCCTGAGGGGACTCCAAGTGGAAACCCCAAGTCTCCATCAATTGATCGTCCAGATTCAAGTTCAGAAATGAGTCTCTTATCACAAGTTGACTTAAAACTCTTCTCCCACTCAAGGATACTAGGCAAATGGCCATATTTTCTCAGTAGATATCGGGAATAAACCAAGGACGAAGAACCTGAAAGTCTTCCAGAAGAAGAAAGCAATGCTCCAGCACGACGCATTGCAGCTGACAAGACTTCAGGAACAAGATCTGTTGCAATGACTGTATTCTCATACCTGTAGCAAAGTCAGAAGAAGCCACAGACAGAAGCAAAATTAGAATTTGATCATTTAATTCCAATAAGTAGCAGACATAAAGTGTACTGATGAGCTAGAGCTACAAGGGAAACTTAGAATCCTGCTTTTCAAAGAACATATTAACCACAAAAAATGTAAGGAAGAAAAGAAGAAAAACAAGGAGATGAAGAATTTCTTCGCAAATACATTCTGGGATTATCACTCAGTGAATCATTCTACAGCAAAAACCTTCTAGGAACCAAGATATGTTTTCTTCCCTCAAGAAGGGACAGAGAGTGGAACATAGAAGCGTATTATTTTTTAAGGGCATAGCAGAGCTAAAACAGAAACATAAGAAAACAAATCTGGCAAGACAGAGAATAAGAATCCAAAAGACTTCCTCTTAACAAAATCTCATAATCAGTTCTATAGTAAGAGTAACCTTCTAAGTGATGATAGCAAAAATGTCTCTCCAACTTCACAAGCATGATCTTCCACATTTCTTGGTAGTATCATCACATTCCTCCCACTATGAATTGTAGCAGTAGAGTTAAATGGGACTTTTGCCAGTAACCAGATGATTAACTTCGCTGCTGACACTAAATCACCACAAGCATCCACTATATACAATATAGCAGATAGGTCATCTTCACCAAGTTTCCACCTTATGGAGCTCCTATCATCAACTGGAACAAAAGGACGACTAAACTGCCCAACTTTAGCAGTAGTCTTTTCAGCCTCCTCAATAAGCTGCCTAACAACTCCAATCAACCAAACTGTAATGGCCCTTTTCTTCACAATGCGCAGTTTCTCAAGAGCTTTTCCAATTGAGACAATATCTCCACCATGCTTTGTTTTAATCCCGTCTAAGGGTTTGTCCCCTTCTGTTCCACTTCTGTGATGAGGACAGTTTACCTTGTTATCACAAACGTGACTCGTAGAAGCTCCCTGGCTACTCTCAATCCTAGCAGTGGCCAGTTGGGCCAAACTCTGAGTTTTATGCACAACCTTTTGCCTACCCTTAGGGACCTGTTTCGATGACTTAAGTGGTGTATCAGCTTTTGAAGAATCTATGGATTTCAGGCCCTTTCTTACCCACCAGCTATCTTCATCATCTGATATTGGAGAATGTCCTTGAAGGAAAGTGCTCCCTTCCTCACTTAACTTCTGTCTTTTTGCCCTCCTACAATCTTCACATCCAGGGCCGCCTTCTACTAAATCCACTTTGCTGCATGTTGACTCAGCAGACCTTTTAAGACTCCCTTGAGATTCATCTAGTCCTATTTCTGAAGATGTTAAACAGTTTGGAAGTTGCAACAGTAAAGAAATGGAAGCCTTGAGTTCATCAACATCAGGATTGACCTTGACCTTGTTCGAATTCAGGATATTAGAAGATGACTTCCAAATATCAAAGGAAGCTGAGGAAAGATAACCCTTTCCAGAGGTTGATCGATTCTTTTGCTTCTTAGTAGATATATTAGATCTTAGTGAATTTGGAGACTGTTCAAACAGACAACCACGAAGGATAAGGAGGCGTTCATTTGAATAAACACGCATGGCCTCCACAAGTTGTGACCCTTCAACAATCCCTGCCTCTTCCAGAACATCTCGGATTAGGTGCCCAGGAAGTTCTTTCAAGATTTGATAATGTCTTCTCCATCTGGCAATATCAGCTACGGGACAACTTGTATCTATTATTCCACTAACTATCAGCTGCCTTACATATGATTGGGGGTAGAAAATTCCAGAACGTATGAGTTCCACAACAAGTAGCTGAAGACGCTTCAAACCTTCTCCTTTGTGCACTTCATGTTGATCAATCCAACAAACAATGATATCGTGTAAAGGACCTGGACTTTCATATATATCACCTAAGCTATGGTTTCTCCTAGGAACCCTACCAAAATGTTTGTGATGGTCAAGACCTTTAGCAATGCAATTAGCCCTGTCAGACCTATCATTCTTCCGTCCACACAGGCTTTGCAGATTTCTAAGCTTTAGCTTCAGAACCCGACTTGCAACATAAACCTGACAAAAAACTTTTCTGCCTGTGAACTTGAGATCATAAGGGAAGCCCATCCGGAAATCCCTATAATCACATGTTGCCCACTCACAAAGAAAGAAAACAGAGCAAACAAATGACAAGCTCACAGTCCCTATCCATTTAAGTGATGATCTAAGGCATGGGCTAACCTCTTCAAACCAACCCTCAACCACAGCTCCATGACAAAAGTTTTCAAAAAGGAGATTATAAGCTCCTCTAATATCTCCTGACAAAAGAGCTTCATCCAAAGCGTGCACAGCTTTAGCCACACTGTGAACTGGATAGCTTGGACTGGCAGCCTTGGTAAGGTTATCAGCACGCTTCTGAATAGACGATACAACCTGATTAAAAGACGAGGACTGGTATTGAGCATCAAGTCCTTTGAATCTAAACCCCCAAGCAGTTTCCACTGAATTATCCCTTGTCTTTCTTGCCTCATCAGATCCCTTTGATACAAAAGCACCATCATTTATTGCATATGAGACCACACTAGATGGTAACGGAAAACAATCCAAAGCAACAAATGAATCTGGCACAGCCAATATCAAATAACGAAGCAACTCAATTAGTGCAGATGTTGTATAGGCCCTTCGAGAATTGTCAACAAGATCTGATCCTCCTGGAGAAGGCTCGCGAATGAAACGAATTGCTATGCTAGCCAGGGTCCTCACGTAGGTTTGTGATAGAACTACAGTTTCTAGAACACCATAAATGATAGGTAAAAGCAACTGTAGAATCTCTAGGAAATCTTTTTCCTGAAAGAGTAGAAGTTACAATGAAAATGATGTTACCGAAAAGATTAAAGTTGACATGAATATTAGTGAAAAGGTTTAATTTTCCAACTTATATAAATAGTTAATAAGCAATTGGAAACAGATAGAACACATACCTGTAATTGATTAAGAACCCAATCAATTATTACAGAGGAAAGAAGCAGCCCTTCTGCATAGTGCCAATGCAAGAGCCGAACCACATACCACCACTTAAAATGTAGGGAAGGCTCCTCAGCATCAAAAGCCATTGATGATGTGTCGCTCTTTGACAGTATTGATCCAGAATAAACCATGTGTGGTGATCTACCGTGCGGAACAGAATGAGAATTATTTCTGGATAAAAACTCATCGAGCAAATACTGCAAGTACACAACAACATCCTTTGTCCAAAGTTCCGTACGGGACACCTGAGTTTTGTCAAGTGCTCCAGAAGAAATACCAGTAGAACTAGGCGGGACCTGCAAAGACAACCACAATTCAATAGTAGAGCGAAGCTACTAAGTATAACTGAACACCAGTTCTAGTACAAAGAAACTCACCTGATTAAGATAAGTTACTTTTATAAACCAAGTTGCCCTTAGTAATGGAACATTGTTTCTTATAAGAACTTCAAAAAGGGCGTTCCTCCTGTAACCATGAGGTACACATTCTGCCAAAGAATGCAATTGCTTGTGTGACTGTGACAAACCCTGGAATAGAAGAAGGGTAAACATTATACACAACCAAACTACGATAACGTATTTCAGAGAAAGGGGGAACAAGCTCACAACCACATTAAAGACACACAACAGTGAAAAACTTGGCAAGTCAAAGTTGTCGTACGTAGCGAAGTAATTGCATGTAACCTTTCATAACCTATTCACCTCAATATGCAGTTTTCACCACCGGAATTGCTATGAAGTTGTAAAAACTATGACTGCAATCATTACCACCCGTTGTCAAATCTTATGAATACCTTATACCCCAAAACTACATAGCATAAATATAAAACTTAAATGCGAAAACATTTTAAAACAGAGATAGAAATGTTAGACAAAATTAAAAAGGAACGATTCATTTCTCACAATTCATAAGATTACGTCATGAAGTGGATATACAAAAAAACAACCATCAGACACTAGCCCTTAGAATGTGCACAGATCTTGTATATATACCTCAATCCATTTTTTCTTTAAATCTTCAATGCATGGTCTTTGATTGGGAAAGACAGCAGGCTTGTTTAGCAACGACCCAGAAAGAGGCACACCATATACTTGACCAGCCTGTCATTGGAGAGTCAAACTACTGACTTGGAAATTTATCAAAGTATTGTAAACCTCAGAACATTCAGATTGCAACAAAAAGGTTTTGAAATATGAAGGGTAAAACTTATAGGTATACAATGATTAACAGGGAATCAGAAAGTTTTACTGCAGAAGAATTCCCCAAAAAGTGCAATGGACAGTCAAACATAAACTGATTACCTTGCGTTTTTGAGTGCGAGAATCATTGATTGCCCTCAAACATTTTCTGATTGCCTGCAACAAGGAACAAAAAACCAATAGCCATTTATTTACAGGCAATTTTTGCATCAAGGTGGCAATCGAATTAGAAAATAACACAGGAACAAAACAGATACGGAAACCAAGTTACCTCTCTGCATTTTATAATAGCAGGCCTAGAGAAACCTTGAACCTGAGTCTGTAAGATTTCTCTGGATTCCTGATCATTCAGAAAGTAAAATGCGATTAATTACATCAGAAAAGAGCAAGAATCAAGCATATGTGTATGTCTAAATATACAAAACGGATCACACAATCGAATATAACCACCCAATAAGAATTGAATATAAATATCAGTTTTGGAATCATTTAAGCAATTAATTTCAAACAATTGGACAAGGATCATAGAAAGTCTGAAAGTACGAAAGAAAACAAAGCCAGCGAAAATCCAACATACTGACGAAGTTGAGAAATAATCAAGTGTTCACGTCTCCAGTAATAATTATCAAGAACAATCACAATTAAATTGACAAAACAATTGAAACAAAGATTGTAGCAGTTCATAACTGCAAAAAGGCTAGATCATAAGGAAGTAATAAATGTCACAAATGGATGGCCACATGAAGGGTGAGTATACCTCAAGTCCTCCAATTGTCTCCTTGTACCCAGACTGAGCATAATCTCCAGTTAAAGTCTCCTCAGGGCAATTGGGAGTTTGCGGGTGAAAGTCAGGAGGACCAAGTCTGAAGATTGACCAAAAACAATTCACAAGAAGGAAGAGAAATATTGCATGAAGTTGCCATCAATTAAGGAAAAACAATATTGAATCCAGAAAACAAAAATTGCTGTGTATTGACTCAAAATATCCAAGAAAATATCCACTCAATCTAAAACAGTAGATCACATGAAAAGATAGCTAAATCAGAACATACCTAGAATTCAATGGTTCTTTATCGCATTTCAACCTATATGGTGTCAATGGAGGTGGCCGCCTGCAGCACAGAAAAAATGCAATTATAAGCAAGATAAACTCATCACAGAAACAACAAAACATTCCAATCTGTAAGAAGAAATCTCATAAATGCACTTTACCATGAAAATGGCCTATTGACCGTCAGGGTACAAAAAGAATATTGAAACCCAAAGCCTTACAATACATTTCCAGTTTCATTGAGAACGCCAACCTACAATGCTTGAACCTACTGAAAGAAAATAACCTAGAGGACTAGTCTGTCCTTTCCGAGAATCAACATGTTACCAAATGCTTCTACGAATTAACAAGCATAAAGTGGACTATATCCAAGACATAGAACGCCACAATGCACAATCATGATTCACAAGTTTAGCTTTCTAAACACCAAATAATAAACATGAAAACACCTTAGAAGCCTTAACCCATTAAAATTCCCCAAAACTTTATCGAAATTATTTTAAGATAAAATAAAACAGCAACATGATCAGGGTTGAGAAGCTAGAACTTGATACCTGAATTCAGAATTTATGATGAATTAGTACAAGATCAGAAACTAATTTACCGGGAATTTATTGAAAAGGCAGCTGGCAATGAAGTTGAATCAGCCCGAACATTATCTCGTGCTGGCGGCCCACCAATTGCACTATTATTAACTGCACTGGAGGGATGATACCTTTGCATGTCTCCAAGCTATAACCGGCATACTGCTTCCAACATTGAACTTCTATTAGAAGCTGTGAAAACAAAATAACATTCAGCAGCAACTTAATGTTAAGGTAAAGCTAGATCATCAAAAAAGCTACACAATCAAATTAACTAAAAAAGGCAAGGAGATAAACAAATATGATCCCATAGTCAGGACTAAATCACATGGCCTTTGAAACATTAGACACACAAATTATCAACTGGAACATACTTTGACATTCAATTCCGTCCTTCTCAAGAAGAAGAACCTTTCCAAATATAAACAGTTTTATCTTGCATGTCACACAGTCTGTCTGACCTGTCAAACAAAACACAAAAGCATAAGACAACATTAGAACATATAAACGAAACCTAGTTGAAACCAGGTATCCATAAACAAAACAGCATAAGAACATAAGCTATAAAGTAAATGCAACATCAAGATTCTGTATTCTAAACTGCTAAAATAAAGCAAGCATTTCACAAATGTGGTTTTCTTATTGCCCAGTTGAGCATAGCCCAGAACCCAAATAAGCAACCTCTCCACATAGCATCGCTTTTCGACTCAAGTAGCATTACAGTGCAATCTCTAAGCTGTAAATATATCAACAATGCTGCTGCATCCTGATTTCAGCAGAGATACTTGTGGTATAGAGCTACTAACAGCGTCAACTATAAGAACTAAATGTAAAACTAACTGATGAGAACAAAGACTGATAAAAAAGCCCAACATTTATGTTGCTCAAGCAAGATTCCCAGTGATGATATTGAAGTAAAACACAGGCAAAGCAAGTAACTCTTTGTTTCTCCAAAACAAGTGTGTGATTTGCACCCACAATTTTGACAGTAGAAAAGTAATAATCAACAAAAAAGGAAGAGAAGAAACTATGATCCGTAAAACCCAAGTAAAAAAGTCATCAATCACAACTGAACAACTAACATGCCTAGTTATCAAAACAGCTAAAAACCCAAAAAGAGCAAAAACCAAGCAACCGCAACGCAATGAGCAAACAGAAGATCAAGAAAACAAGCAATCTAATCTTTAAACCCAAGGAAGATTCTATACCGATCTAAACAAGCATTGACAAGCAACAATCACCAAATCTACAGGAAAAGATGTCCAGAATTCACGAAGCAAGAGAAGATTAGGGTTTAGATCCCAAACGAAACCTGGAGATTGAGTAAATAGCAGAAGGGAAAGCTAGGGTTTTGATGGCACTTTCGTAAATCAAGGTCAAACCCCACAATGAAACTGAAAACAAAACCCAAAAAAAGGAAAAATAAATAAATTCGTAACGATTATCAGATTGAAAGAGAGACAAGTTTAGACCTAACCTACCATCAAAGAAATTAGGAACCGAAGAGAGAGAGAGAGGGGCGTGTGAAAGATTGAATGAAGAAAGATTTTTTCTTTTTTTATGTAAATTATATTTTATCTAGAGAGAGAGAGAGAGATGAAAAGAGTCTCTCGGGCCTTTGACTGACTATTTTGTTTAGCTTTGGGCTCTGTAGTTGATGATGATGACGACGACGATCGATGCTCACCTCCGTTTCCCTCTTTACGTTTGTAATTTCTTTTACGAAACATCAAAAAAAAAAAAAGATATATTTTAAATTTTATTTTAATTATTAATTAAAATAATATATTTATATAAATTTTTTATTGTATAATTATTTTATTGAGTATAATTTAAAAATATTAAGAAAATAGTAGTTTTAAAAATTATTAATAAATAAAAGATATATTTTTAAATTTGACTTCATATAATGTTAAAATCACTTAATTTGCTTTTAAATTAAGAAAATTACTAATTTTTTTAAATTTATGATAAAATAAAAGTAGACCCAACGATGCTTAAATAATTTTTTAATAAAAAAGTAAATGTAAAATTATATTTTAAATTTTTAATAAAAATTAGTAATTTTGTTTATAAGGTAATTAATAATTAAAATATTTTTTATAATATATATATTAATTTAAATAATAAAAATATTAAAATTGAACTTGAATTTTAATAAAATTTTAAGGATTAAAATGTAAATTTTACTATTTATTATCCTTAAAATTTATATTTAATTATCTAAATGTTAAGGGCTAGTGAATGCCCAAGAATTATGGAAGCTGAATAAAATAATAATATTATAAATGTATTTATTTTTTATGTCAAAAATGGAATTATTACTTTTTCCAATCCTTTGTTTGTACTTTGGTTACTGATGAAGATACCTATAATGAACCAAAAACAAAAAAGGATGTGAACAAGATCCAATTATGGTGGAGGCTTAGATTTACGGTTTTAGGGACCATCACCTCCTTTGTCGTGGGAGTGTGGGTGCACGTGGACGTGAGAGAGAGGGGGGCAAGCAACAATCAACCATAGGTGGGAATCCGACGAGTCAAAGGTTGATCAGATAAAAATTAGATTTAATTAAATACTTTTTAAATTCTAAAAATTAAAAATAATATTTTTATTTGAAAGTCTGAAGCTTAAACTCGAATCTAATTTAACTCTCAATTTTTATTTTTAAAAACTCGAGCTCAAAGTTCAATTAACTCGAATCAAGTTTATCAGGTTCATTAAATTTAAACTTAATCATACGGAAAAAATATACATTAAATTTAAGTAATATATAAAATAATTATTCTATCTTTCAAAGTCTTACAGGCGGTTGGAAGTTTTAAAATATTTATTATTTATACTTTGATCTAAATAAATTAATTTATAAGAAAATGTTTATTTAAAATGTGTAATTTATATATTATTATTATATGTAAAAAAATTGAGGAACATTTAATTTGCGAAAATAAATATTATTAATATAATTTCATATTTTGTATTTTTAATTTGATAAAATGAAGAATAATATAGTTTGATTTAAAATATATAATTATTATATAGTTAAAAATTATAATTTTTTAACGTGGTCATTTAATTAAAAGAATTCTAAATTAAATTCAAATACTTAAAATCTTCCTTTAATAAATTAAAAATTTTGAATATCTTAATTTAAATCTTTAAATAACTAAAAATATGTAATTTACAAATTTTATATAATATAAATTTTTATGTAATATATATTTAAGATTGATTATAAATTTGTCAATTATAGAAAAAGTAGTATTTATTGTTGCTTTTTTCGTTTATTTCTATAAAGTACCTTTTTTCAAATTTAGTTATTATTGTTTAAAATTACATGAAAACGTTTTATTGTTCAAAAATTCACTCGGGGATGACAGTGGGTCCAAATTTAAGTATTTTTAATAAGTTGACTTATTGGCCAGATTTAGGCAGTCTAGGTCTTGATCTAATTAAAAAATACGTTGTTTTATATTTTTAATTTAAACAAATTGGTAAGATTGACCTATGAGTCCAAATTCAGATGTTTTTATTGAGTCAACCTATGAGCCAGGTCTAAGCCTAGACTAACATGAGGGACAGCTATTCTAAGCAAAATGAAGAGTTGGAAGAGAACAACAATATCTAATAAAAATTCCACTTAGACGCAGGTTCTGGAAATGTTCAATAGTACGTAAATTTACTATTAAAGGGTGTTTGTTTTCATTTTTATTTTTGATTTTTTTGTTTTTATTTTCAAATTCAGTAAAAACACCTTTTGTTTGAATTTTTAGTTTATGTTTTTGGTTTTAGTTTTTTTCAGCTTTCAAAAATTATGAAAACTATAAAAGTGGTTTTTATTTTCTGTTTCTATTTTCTTAACCTGATTTACTATCGTTTAAATATATATTATTTAATTATTAATAAAAGTTGTGAATAATTTGATTCAAGATTATATATTTAATAAATTAAAATTAATTATTATTAAAAATTATAAAAAATTTAATTTTATCTAATTTTTAAATTAAATTATATTTAATTAAAATTCAATAATTATGAATAAATATAATTACATTTAAAATATATAAATATTCAAATAAATTTTGATTTAATAATTAAATATAGTTCAAATAAATATTAATTTATAAATAAAATTTTAATTTTAAAATATTTATTTTATTAAAATAACATAATTTTATTAATAATTTGTTAATAGATATTATATAAGATATTAAATAAATTTATTTAATTAAAAAATGTATCTTTAATTTTTATCTAATATGTAATTATTATCAGTGATAAAGATATAACTACATTAACATTAACATCTAAATAGATTTTTATTTTTATTTGAAAAAACGTAAATAAAAAACTGAACACGAAAACTAAAAACTATAATAGAAAAATATAAATATAGCCAAATGACCCCTATTCTTTTGCGATCATAAAGTTACAGGTTCAAGGCATGAAAATAACCTCTTTATAAAAATACAAAAGTAAAGTTGCGTAGACCCCGTAAAACGAAAAGTCTTATACACCAGTTAAAATTTGACTCAAACTCATGTTAGATTTCCCATTAAACTTTAACTCAACATATGGAACATACAAGGCCACTTGATTATTTTATATTTTCCTTCTTAATTTTCTATCATTAAGTTCTAAAATAAAAATAGTATCAAAATTTTATACTTTTCATTAATAAATTTAATTATTAATTCATATTTGAAATAACTCGAGCAAGCAAAATATTGGTTTCCAAATACTACAACAATAACCCTGAGATGCTGAATTTAGAGAGGTTTAATAATATACAAATTTATTCTTAAATGTTGAACTTCAACATTAGGAGCATCCACCTCCCGTGCCCTCGGGATTGGTGGAGGATGTAAATCGCGGGATGTGCCTCAACTGACCAGGGACTTGGGCTTA
>JANQAP020000093.1:210450-221225 GCA_026874005.2 Erythroxylum coriaceum
TTATGACATCTTCTGGGTATTTGTTTCCAAGTGGTGGTTCAAAGAGAGTGTCATGATTGTGGTAAGAATTTCTGTACCTGATATTGGTTCTTGTAACCTATCATATTGACCTGTAAAGATTCAAAAGATTTTCTCTCCATTAGGTAGCTCGAGGTGACAAGAGTGGTGAAGATGGTATCCCTATGCTGTTGAAAATCCCACGGATGTTTGATCCTTGGGGTGGCTATAGTGTTATTGGGTTTGGCGACATAATCTTACCCGGATTGGTTGTTGCTTTTTCATTAAGGTTAGAATTCAACCCTTGTACTTTCCTTCCCATTTTATTTGTAATGTCTTTATCTTTCAAAACATTCTACCATCAAGTTAATGTCTTGTTTTTCATGTTAAATTATGGGACATTAAAGGGAAACCTCCCAGGTGTTTTGATTTTGATGGAGTTGAAAAATGGAAGAAAATAGAGTTCGATTTTAAAGAAGCATCACAACATACCCCCCTAAACAGAGAGATCTGATGCTACTAATTCTTCAATCCCGATACATAACAAATATGGAGATCCTATGCAAAGAGAATTTTGTGATGACCTCAACCTAAAAATCTTCAAAATTCTCATGATAAAACAAAAAACAATAACATCTCAGTAGCTGCTTTATCGCAGTAAACAATGAAGATAAAATAGCTGTGTTCCAGAATTAAAAAACATGAATTTTAGCTCGCTAGGTGGCTGAAATATTGAATCAGGGTTAGCGCTAATCTGGTTTTTCATGGTTTCTTCAAATAGCAGAGTTGAGGGCAACATGACCGGTAAAAATGCATATATTAGTGGGAAATTGTCCCATCTCATTTAACCAAAGCAATTTAATATCAGATAAGCATGCATGTAAAAAGCTTTTCCTTTTAATAGAAAAGGAAGTGGACGGATTATGCTAGGCTACGGTGGTTGAAATGCTTTGACTGAAATGTTTTATGCCATCGATACAGATATGATTGGCTGGCTAATAAGAGTCTCCGAACAGGATATTTTCTCTGGGCAATGACTGCTTATGGTTTAGGTAAGCAACATTTGTTGATTCTTTTAACTAGCTATTGTAACAGCATTATAGTATTGCTATATGTATTCACTGCTGAAATAGTAGAGAGAAGCCTGCTTGTGCTTTTCAAAATTCCTGAACACAACTGGGTGTTATAAGTTGGTAAAGTTGAATAAAGTATGTGACTTACATTGCCAATGTTTGACCGCTGTCTTATTCTGATATATGTCCATTTATGGTCATCAAAAGGGAAAAACTTTCGGGGAAAGGGTCCTTAACTGAAATGGAGAAGACGACTTCGGTTCTTAGTTTGATTAATACTACTTGTCAATAAGTTATTTAAAGCTAGTTGTATAATAAAACTACACAGTGAGGTTAAGTTGGCTTGCTTTGCATTTCAGGTCTTTTGATCACTTATGTGGCTTTAAACATGATGGATGGTCATGGCCAACCAGCATTACTTTACGTTGTCCCCTTCACTCTGGGTAAGGAAATACTAGTTTTATGGTCATGAAAGATATTCTTTTAAAAAAATATTTATAATATATTATACCTATAGTAATTAAATTCGTGAAAGAATTGACTATATAAAATCTCACAATTTGTGGAAGAATTTTGAGTTTCAAGTGGATTGAATTATTCAATTTGAGATTTGGCCAACTTGACTTTTTATCTTATAGAAGGGGTTTTTTTAGTAATCCAAAAAAAGATGTATACAGGCACGTTTTTGACACTGGGGAAGAAGAGAGGCGACCTCAAAACGCTATGGATGAGAGGAGAACCTGAGAGGCCTTGCCCTCATGTTCAGTTTCAACCCTCTGAATCTCAATGACAAGCCTTGGACCTCAACTGTACTAGTAAGTCCCCATCAATTTTAGAGTTATTGACACACTACCCCACCCACCCCATAAAGCCTCACTTGTATAAGTTGTAGGAGAGCTTTTAATCTTCTCTTTATCAAGTATCGTGACATAAACAGAATTTAATTAGCTTTTGAGTCCATTAAAGCACTAGTGAGTTTTCTGAGTGTACATCCGGTGAATGATAATGACCAAAATTTCTCCTGGAAACGTTCTCAATGGCAAGTTCGACGAGGGGAATAATAGTTGCAGATGATTAAAATTCAAGTAAGCATTTTCTTAAACAATGAAGCTTTCAAGCAATGTTTCAACTGTTTTAAAAATTGCGTAGAAAGGTAAACTAATAAGACAGAAAGTTTAAGATTTAAAAGATTTAAGAAATTATTATAAAATTAATTAAAATTTGAATAAATTAAAAAATTTTAAAAATATTCAAAATAACTTTTTTTATAAAAATTTTAAATTTAATTAAAAATTATTAAACAAATATTAATAGATTTATTTTAGTTTGTGACAATTGAATGACTGATTTTTTTATTTAAAAATTCCTAAAAGTTGAAGTATATTTAAAGAAAGTTAATTGAAAAGATTCTAATTTTTTTTAATATCCATGAACACTTCTCTATGTTATATTTTATCATAATTCTGAAGTTATCTTAAGCAAAATTATTTATATATACTAATTAATAATTTAATTTATTAAATAAATTTATGATAAAAATAATAGTTAGTTTTTAATAATAATAATTTAAAAATTTTCAATTTAAGTATAAAGAGAAATAAAAATTTAAAATTTGATAAATATAATTTATTAGTGAGATTAAATAAATAAAAATAAAATTTTGTTTTTTAAATAATATTAGTTATAATTATAATTATAATTAAAATATAAAAATATATAAAGAATACAAATTTAAAAAAATAATTTATTAATAAATTATGTGAAATAATTAAAAAGAAAAGAAAAAAATAGCGAAAAGTGAAATTTGGATTAAAAATAGGTTAATACAGCCTCTAACCACATAAGTGGTCCTCATAGACCAAAGCACATGAAATAACTCAATGCCGCTTACTGTATTCTAATTTTATGTTATTTTATGTTTATTCACGCATTTATTTAAATATTATGTAAATATTTAGATGAGATTTAATAAAATTAAATAATAACTTGTTTATGAAACTGTACATGTTCCCTTGGCTAAAGACCATAGAAGCAAACACGTCATACCTTTCACGGAACAAGCTGACTCTCTAACAATTCATAAGGTACCCTGTAACTTTTCATTATGTCAAAACAACAGTACCTACAACCTTACACTCTAACAATGCATAGGTACGTTGTAACTTTTCATTATGTCAAAACAAGACATTGACAGAACAAGGAAGTACATAGGTTGATAAGGAGATCATCCGTTTCTATTGGAATGTTTCTGAATTATTTAATTTTACCTACAAATTTAATAAAACATGATAACTTGTTCTTTTGCATAAGAGGGGCAGGAAACTTGTCACAATAGGCCCACATCTACAGATTTTTAAAACTTATTGGCCGATTTTTTCTCAAGAATCACTGAAATAGCTGGATTTTTGGTTTTTTTCTCATAAAGAGTTATAAACGTAAAAAAGATTATTTATTTATATCAAACTAATTAGTCTAGTCCTGTTTTAAAATCGTTGATTATTAATCTAAATAAACTGAAAAATAAAAATCAAACTAAAAAATTACAGTCTAAAATTTTCATTGTTAAATCAACCTAATCGATTTTTAAAGTGTACTTTTTAATACCAACAGCGATTTTTCACCAACAGGCTCCAGGCAAGTGCGCAAAGTATAACAAGTGCAAGTCATGGAATTGGCAAATTTATGCATAGCAGGGCCATCCGCTCTTCTTTACTCGTTTTGCTGGGGATGGATGTACAAATACTGTCACTTGTAAGGCTGAGGTGATGTGGTAAAAAGTACCAATTTTAATCATGATACAATATAGTTTTGAATAATTTTTGGTTTTGTAATCCGGTATTATATCAATACTTCCTGTACTGGCAGACACCAGGCTAGTATCTGCTAAAATTCCCGATACTGGCCAATACCAGACAACAAAATGGTATTTATCATTTTCGTTCCGTCCTCTTACTAATACGGTACGAAATACAATATAATGCTTTCAACTATTTTTACTAGGGCTAGTTGTTGCAACTTTGGATGGTTCTCCATTGTTTAAAGATCACTGTCCATGCATCTATCGTTTTTCACAATAGGTTGTGAACAAAATGAGAAACTTGATATTCTCACACAAACACTTACCCACCAAAATAAACCTTCACGAGGTTGGTAAGTCATTCACTATTCTGTTCTGTTAACCCAAATATTGTCTACCTCAAGGATCCAAGTACAAACCAAAATAAGAATGGAATCTTGAAGATGCTTCAATTAATATGCAGGAAACTAGGACCAGCTTGAGCGAAATTGTAACCTGGGCGAACAGTTTTAAGGATGTATTTGAGTTGGGATTCGAAGCAGTTCCTCATTTTTCCCTCTTTTCTCTTGGATAAAAAAGTTGGAATCTTGAGAATCTCAAACAAGATTATGACGAATTAAACGCAGACACCATCTCATGAAAACACATTTAATTTTATTCTTCCCTTAAAAATTACAAAGGCTGCTCTGCAAATCAAAATTGCCTTACTAAGTAAGAACAAGCAATTCTTTCCTCTTTTTCTCTCTTTCGTGAAAAGAATAAAAAATAATCAAAACGAAACTTACGTGGGTGCGGATCGAGGTCAACATGAATATCAACTCCTCAATGTCATCAACAAAACCACCTGTACCAGCATATGGTCAAAAATGCTCCAGCAATCCGGTCTTTGACAGATTATTGCTCTCAAAGTCATTTTTGCTCAGCGCCTGTTAACTCCATCCAAAAGAATCATTTATCAGATATTGATGAAGATTATGTGGTAGATCAATCATATTTGTGAGAATTTTATAAGATCAATGACTTTCTTTCTCATACAACTTCATATATAAACAGAAGGTACGGAGGAATAATGCCACAAGAAGTTGATAACTTCACATCCAATGTCAATTTACTAAAAAGAAAATAAATTTTCAAAACCTAACATAAAAGTAAATAATCCAAACCACAAATTCATTCTGTGAAGGATGACCGCACTAAAATGTAATCATAGGCTGTAAACAGAAAACAACAGAAAGAAAGCAAGTAACTTCTAAAGATAAAGAAGGCACACCAAAAACTGCAATTTTTAACAAGACAGAGAGAAGCAAGAATAGCAACATCAATCCACAATGGTTAATAGCACATACTTCCACATCTTCGCAAGGGGCCATTGCCATTCACGGCAAAATGCACCGGCCTCCTCTCCTGACCAAAGGACAGAAGTTCCTGCATCCTTTCAGGCCACACAGAATTTAGCCTTCGCGCAAAATCTTCCACCTCCCTGAGTAAGAATCACATCCATTGATGAAAAAATAGTTCAAAGGAAACAGATAAGTATCCTTTCGGATTCAAAATGCAAAGTCAGACAGACCTATCAATCTTCTCTTTTAGTGCTGGATCAATCTCATCGTCAACATCATCAAACTCAACTTTAGGTGCAAAGATGTCATCTTCCCCATCTCGTAGCTTTGATGCTCCACTGGAACTGGGCCGGAATTCGTCATCAAGTTCAGTATCATGGCACATGGGATGAAGTCCATTTGACTCCTACCCAAAACAAAAACCAAAAATAAAAACAATAATAGAAACTTAACTTTGCTGGCACAGAGATTAATATATAATGCAACAAAATATGTTCTACCTTTTCATCTGTTTCTGCAACTTCACTATGAGAGGCATTCTTCTGCTGGTCCTTTCTCCTTCGACGCTTCTTTTTATTCTTTGAAGTTTTTAGAACTTTCGAATCTGCAAAAGAGCTTATAACTGCTGATAGAAGTAGAAAAGTAAATAAGAACCAAGGAGAAAAATGCTTGTGTTACAGATACAGATGATATTCCTGGAGACAGTACTAATGGCACTAACTGCAGTGGCCTGTTCTTTTAGTTACTAGTTGATGGAGTCGTTCAAGTAAACTCCATTTCACATATGTTTGCCAATTATTGCTCTTTCAGTACCAAACTGAGATAAACACTAGGTAATCTGTGTTCACCTGAACACATGAAGTGGCATCGCTAAGATATGATTTTATGCTTGGTCTTATCAGGCACTTCCTCCTACTCATTACAACTTCAAACCTACGCAATGATGCAAACAACTTTCCCCACAGTTGCCACAATGAAAAGTAAAAGGAACCAGAAAAGGGTGCCTCATAGTCAATAAACATCCTTCTTTATCATCCAACGTCGCATCAGTTATACATATTACTAACAAGAAAAATTTTACAAATTTCAACATAATTTTCCACGTTTCCTTTCAAAATAGAAATTTGCTCCTAATTGTAGCAGACCAAAAAAGGTCATAGAATTTGCTAAACTGAAGCATACCTCCATTTCCCCCATTAATAAATGACAATAGTTCATCAACAGAGCGATCATCTACACGCTCTTCTTCAGCCTCGAGATTCTGAAACACATAGGAGGCAAAATCATCATGATAAAAGTTTATCCATGAATCATGCATACAATTGTAAATGACTTCACACTAATTTTAAAAGTTTAAGAAATTTATATGCCACCTTAAGTTTCTCTCTCTCTTTTAGTTCCTTTCTCTTCTTTGCATATAATCTATTCAAAAGCCGGATTCGTGGATCATCAGTTGTATTCTTCAAAGGCTCCAGCTTCTCTTCCTGAATTCGAAACATCTTTGGTTAAAGAATAAGAAATGTCAAAGGGCTAAAAGTAGTTCACCGAAGAACCAGACACCTCTGTAAGATCATCGGGCAAATGAAATATCTCACGTATCTCCTCAGGGGTTTTTCCTTCAATGATCCTTGCAAGTGCACGACTTGTCAGATCGACCAAAGGTTTCAGCTGGAGGCTGTCCGCAGCAGATGTCAACTCACAGAGCCTCTTTGTATCCATTCGAATGAACTTCTCATCAAAAGACTTGCGTTCCTGTTAACCCAAAAGTCAAGCACAACTTCTGCTTGAACTTGCAATGATTAAGACTTATGATTTTTTGAAGAACTGGACAAGTCTACCAAAAATAGCAATCGATTTCCACTGTCTAACTATTTCAGACTTCCATTTAGAAAAGCAAGCGTGGAGCATAAAAGGTAATTTAAGCAGAATGAACTCAGAATCGTTGTAGGACCTTGTTAGAGCGACCTGGTACTTGATGAAACCTGCAGTAATCAAGCACTAGGCTCAACATGGCAGGATTGACCCGTTGTGGAAGAGATATAGCATAACTCTTGGAAGATCCCATGCCCTTTTGTAGCACTTCATGACATATGAAGGGACAAAACATTGCAACCTCTTGTTCCACTTGTTGAATTGAACCATCCGTAGTCTGGAGCCAGACATAGGATTTCATCATCTGAGAATGCACGACAAAAATTTGAAATTGGTCTTCGAGATTAAAGTGAGATACGAACTAAAAGATTACTTTGATTCAATAAAAAATTTCAACAACAGAAGCACTTAATTCAATTTCAACGGAAAATTAATAATATTATATCTTCCTCAATAATTTTAGGAAACATAAAACAATTTCTACTTTCTATAAACTCCAACTCCAACCAAATTTAGATTGACAGCTCGTGTAAACTTCACACGTGCTGAAATAGGAAGGCACTTAATAACAAAAGATTTTGGTTGTGCTAGTATTATCTATTTGAGAATGCCAAATTACTTAATTCAATTAATGACTTGGACAGCAAAAATACCTCGGGTTTAATCACTGCCATATCAACCTCAGACATTTGAGGATAATTTGAAGTCACCAACAGATCCAGGTGAAAAAGTCTCCTCTGCAGTACAGAGTCCTGATGCCAAGTTGATAGATACTACCCTCTATGGCCCCACACTTTTGAAAATGGAAATGCTTTTCAAATCCACTGCAGTTCTCAGTAATAGGTCCCAAGTTGCGGCATTAACGGTGTGATGAAATACAACCTGTCAAAGTAGGATTCACCATCTGAATTAAATATATCCATTGCCAATTTGACCACATCTCTGTATTTCAGATTGAGCTTTACTACGCTGGTGAACGAGAAGAACGAATATTCAAAGATAATAAGACCTACCATGCTTCTCTAAGGAAAGTTATAAAACTAACATAGTGGGCTGTCTTGCTTCAGTGCCGATAGTGGATGGACTAACCCAATCCCTGCATTTTACATTAAAAGAACCATAATCTGGTTAGTCCGCTGTCATTAATTAAGAAATGCAATATCCTATTAAAGTAAGAAACTATAACAGTACTATCTTATAACTTTATATTCCGTCTTTAGTCTACAACTTTACCTAAACACATGAAATTAGCTATAGTCAAATAGTCCACTCTACAAAAATTACAACGAAACACCTTCAATACCATACAACTAATACCCAGTACGCACTATACCAACTGCCTCACATCTACTTCAAGATTTCAACAATAATACGATTCTATCCCCTTTTGGCTTCATATACTCAGTTATAGTCATCAAGATGCATCCATTTAAAGGAAAAGTGACAGAAAACAAACTGAATAAGAGTGAAGCTACCACTTAAAGATATTGCCACTAGATTACCCTTTTACATAGGCGTATCATTTCCTACCAATTCTCAACATTTTGTTATTCTCATGATTCTGCAATAGCTTAACCGTCTCACTACCCAACAATCCCATTTCTAAGAGTAATCCTCATCTCCAAGAAAAGTTAAATGAAGGAAAAAAACATCGTTTCATAGTCACACGTGTCCAAAACCTATATCCGATGTATCTAAGATACTCATCGAGCAAACCAACTTAATCCTCAAAACCCAACTAAAGCACCAGAAAAATAGCATAAAATTTCAAAAAAAATTCGAACATAGCCCAAGAAAAAATCTTTCGAACTATAAAAAGCCAATTTAAACCAATCGTAACAGTAGAAAAAAAAACTTAATCGAACGAAATAATCATACATCCCAATACTATCATCAACCCAAATCTTACTGAACAGAAAAAATCGCAAGTCCAAAAATAGTTAAAGAAAAGCCACGGAAAAAAAATCATCACCAACACAAGGCCAAACCCTATCTATCAAAAAACGAATACCTAGGAAACGACGAGCAAGAAGCCAAGAACACGCTTCAAGCACCAGCAAAACGACGTCGTCACACAACATTTCCGAATCAAAGGAACAGAAAACAAATCATTCATGGAACAAGCACCAATCAAACACTACCATCTTAGGAAGGTGTGGGTTTTATCTACTCCCTCGTACACAAATAAATGCCAGTAATAGGTAACTGTCGCTTGATACATACAATATATAAAACATATAAAGGCGTACCTGAGAAGACAAGAGAACAGTTCGTTGTCGGAATTTAACAGCTCAGACAGAGTTTGAAGTCTCAGAGAAGATTTGGCGGTTGTCGGCGACCCCAACGAATAGATAAAATGAGAGAGAGAGAGATTAGAGGTTTTAAGTTTACAGCCAGAGAAAACAGAAATCCAGAGAGAGAGAGAGAGAGAGATGAAAAATAAAATAACGATCAGAAAATAGAAAAAGAAAAGTATATTATTATTATTATTATTATTATTATCATTATTAGGTATATTACATATGAAATGAGGATAAACAAATTACACCTAGCGCGTGCGGCGCGTCGCTGCCTCGTCTTCATCTGTCCGACGATACGTCGTCGTTGGGATTACATAAGATGATGACACGACTAGGGTTGCTATGATAAGCTGTGCGCGCCGCGCTTCACCACTTTTTTATTTATTCATTTTATTGACATAAATTTTAACTCAATTAAAATAATTTTTTAATAAGATTTTGTTCTAATTGTTGCATTTTATAAATTAAATTTAATATTAATCATTAATAAAATTTTAATTCGTCTTTATAATAATAAAAATAATATCATTTATATTAATTAAAATCTATTATGGAGGGTATTAGTTTGAGATGGAATTGACTTAAGAAACTAATTAAGTCCCGCAAATAATTATATTTATATATTACTAATTTATTTATTTCTAAAAACATTTTTATAATTTTTAAGTGCATTAAATTTTAAAAGTAAAATTATTATATCAAAATATTTATTAAAATTGATAAATAATAATAAATTAAAGTTTTATATTTTATAAAAATCTAACAAATGACATAAACATCAACTACTATTACAGTAACAATCTAATAAAAATCTCATTGACATGTAAAGTTGTGAAAGTTTAGAAGTATGCAGTCTTATTTTTAATTAATAAGCGATAAAATACTAAAATAAAACTATAATATAATATAATATAAATAATACTTAATAAATAAAAATATGAAATAAAAATAAACTAAATAAAAAATCCACGTATGACTTGTAAAGGATAATTAATAATTAGAAGACCTTCCTTTGTTCCCTTTGGACATACTATAAGTTGGGCTTTTTCTTAGTTATGATAATTGAACCCGACACAAAACGACTTGTCGGATGAAGAATATGCAAAGGGACAAGAGTTTCTTACGTTTAAGACTATGTATCCCTGAAATTAGATTATGGACCAGGCATGAAAGTGAAGGGAGGTTAAGACTTATAAGAATACGCACTTTAAGTATATATTTTCATATCTAATAAGTAAGTATTTTAAAATAAACTATTTAAATATTCAAATGACTAAAAACGGAATAACAAGTTTGATTTATTTAGAATTCAAAATTAAAAAAATATGAGAGTTCTAATATTTGAACATTTTGAATAATTTTGTGAATATTGGTATTGATAACAGTAAATATAAAA
>JANQAP020000093.1:312208-333753 GCA_026874005.2 Erythroxylum coriaceum
AAAATTTGTTATATACGTAAGTGACGCGAAACTTGCTACCCGAAAAAGCTAAAATGAGGGGCTTTTTAAAAAAGCTCCAAATTCGAGCTTTTAGAAAAGTTGTATTTTAGTTTTTAAAAAAGCTATTTCTACTCTAAAAGTGCTTTTGGACTTTACAGCCAAACACCTATTTTTTTCTTAAAATAGCTTTTGCGGTGGGAAAAAGTGCTTTTCCACCTACCAAAAGCTGAACCAAACGGAGGCGAAGTCTAAGGCATATTCCGCAAAGTGATATAGAAATCTTATAGGCAAATTCATTTGCTAGCATTTTAAGTTTGAAAGGATCTTTCTAAATATATCCTCTTGTTAAAATATATAAATTTTTAATGGAATTAATGAATTTATAGTCTTTACTCCCTCTCTCTCTCATTTTTAATTTTAATTCCTCCTAATTTAGAAACTATTATTTATTTCAGGGTTAATTACTAAAAAAAGGCCGAACTTTAGTTAAAGTTTCAATTATAACCTGAACTTTAAAAAGTAGCAATAAAATGCTCAAATAATAACCTGAATTACAAAGAGTTTGTTTCTATAACTCGAATTTGTGACTTTTAGGTCACAAATAATAACCTTATTAGTGACTCTTAGACTTGCTTTATTTAAATTATAACAATCCAAAAAGATTGTTTGTATAAATTATTGATTTTAAATAAAAATTATTAATTAAATTTAATTAAATTTGTTTAAAATTTAAAAAAACAATAAATTAAGTTAGAATTTGAGGTTAAATTTAATAATATTTTAAAATTAAAAAATTTTATTAAATTTGAAGAATTTTTTTATGTTCTCTAAAAAAGGAAATTCTAAAAAAGGGTTTCAAACTTTTTTATCTTTTTCAAAATTTGGCAATATACTTATCCTCTATATTGGGCATAACTTTTGATGAGATCGATAATTTTGATTTTTTTCACTTTATTCTTTATTCCTTTTGTTATTGTAAAGCTTCGTCTCCACTCCAGGGCTTTCAGTAAACTTAAAAAGAGGTGCAAGAAAGGACTCGGACGGTAATTAAACGGGACGGCAGGGCCAAATCCCCAAATGGACCCCACGCAACGACGTAGTTACATAAAACGACGGAACCCTACATTCAATGACTTCACATCACCAACCCCCATTGGGTAAATACATTAAAGAATAGATCAAATCCCAAAAACAAATCCTAGGGTTTGACTTTAATTAGGGGTATTTCCATAATCAAAAAAGTCGCGTGAAACTCACAGAGGATGTGGGAATCTCTCTGTCTGTGTCTGTTTCACTCTCGCTTTCACTCTGTCTGGATCAACCTGCTTTGGCCGTAAAAATCGTATCTTTTTTAATTTCTGAGTTATTTTTTTTTGGGAAATTGTGGGAGGA
Source organism: Erythroxylum coriaceum (assembly GCA_026874005.2). NCBI lineage: Eukaryota > Viridiplantae > Streptophyta > Magnoliopsida > Malpighiales > Erythroxylaceae > Erythroxylum > Erythroxylum coriaceum. Next base: position 313,601 of record JANQAP020000093.1, read on the forward strand.
TGAGATAATGGACAAAACAAAATCAAAAGTCTAGAGAGAGAAGGTGGGTATATATATATAGAGAGAGAGAGAGTGTGTGTGTGTGTAAAGCTGTGAGCTTGGTTGGTTTGGACGTTGGGGATCGGAGGGCAAAATAGGGGTTTTGTCGATATTTTGGAGGCACTTTTGGCTTTTTCACCTGTATCTTCTCCGTTTCAAGGCTTTGATCCTTTTTTTTTTTTACCCTTTTCTTGGATTTTGGGTTTTTTTTTCCCTTTTTTGTTGTGTTAAATTTGCATGCAATCTGGTGGTGGTGGGCCAAGCCGGGTAGGGCCGGCCGGCCGGGCGGCGTCGACGTCGGCAGCTGCGTCGCCGTCATCGTCGTCCTCCGCCGTATCGACGCCGCAGTTAGGGTTTGATTCAGTACAGCAGCAGCAACAACAGCAATTAGGGGCTAGGCAGGTAAAATTTGGCTGATTTGGCTTTTGGAGGTTTTACAGATTTATGGCATTTGTCTAATCAAGGAGAAGTGTAATGTGTGATTAGTGAATTCGGCAATTAATGCGAGTGATTTCTTGGGTTATTTTATATAAAGTATTGTATGATCTTGAAATTGCTTTTGGCGTTCTGGGTGGTGCAAACTAGGCATAGTTGTAATATGGGAATTTGGTAAGAAGTGTGTTGGTTGTAATTGGGCATCAACCTACTTCTCTGCACTTTACTGACGAGAGAGCTAATTGTGTGGCAACCATGTGGGCTCTGCTTGGAAATTTCCAATTCCTCAACTGCGGCTGAATTTTCATGTTTTATTTTCTTTTAATTATATTGGGGTGAATCTTGGGTTATCCATATTTGTCAAAATTATGACTGTTTTTGTTTGTTTCCTATGTGCTTGTATTTTTCTGACTTCCGTTAGCTAACTTATTTTGTTAACTCCTTTTTGTCTTTCTCACTCCTGCTCTTTCTCTCTGGGCAGAAATTTGGGGCTTTAGATGAATTCTATACCCGTTTTAAAACGGAGCTTACACAAATCGGATACCTTCGCTTTGATTCTTTTCTTTCATGAAGATTCTGAGTCATGAACATAATTTTAGTGCTTAGCTGGTTGGTTGAATATCTTCTCTGAATTATCTTTGTAGCTGATGAGTTACATCATGGTACCTGCTAAGTTGTGGAGTTGTTTAAGGGCTTTTTGGCATTGAAACTGCCAGTCAAAAATACTGCTTTGCTTTTAAATGATTGAACAGTTTCTCCGTTTTACAACAATAATCTTTGCATGCAGGCATTACAACAGCAACTACTACTGAGAAAACCAGAAGGAAATGAAGCTCTTCTAGCTTATCAAGCTGGTGTTTTTCAAGGGTTTATGGGAGGAAACAATTTTGCCTCATCCCCAGGTTCAATGCAAATTCCTCAACAGTCAAGAAAATTTTTTGATTTATCTCAACAACATGGTGCCTCCCAGGAAGGGCAGAGTAGAAGTCAGGGTATGGAACAACAAATGCTCAGTCCAGTTCAGCACGCTTACCTCCAATTTGCTTTCCAGGCTGCCCAACAGAAGTCTGCTTTGGCCATGCAATCGCAGCAGCAAGCTAAGATGGGATTAGTAGGCCCATCAGCTGGCAAGGACCAGGATATACGAATGGGAAATCTGAAGATGCAGGAACTTGTGTCCATGCAGGCCAATTCTCATTGTCAGACATCATCATCCAAAACTTCCTCTGAACATATTTCTCGTGCAGAAAAGCATATAGAGCATGTACAGCCACTAACCTCTGAACACAGGCATGAGCAAATTCCGGCAGCCCAGCAAACAGGTGTTGGACAGTTAATGCCTGCAAATATTGCAAGACCTATGCAGCCACCACAGGGTCAGCAAAGCGTGCAAAACATGACCAATAACCAGCATGCAGCAGCTGCACAGTTGCACGCCATGCAAGCATGGGCACTCGAGCGCAATATTGATCTTTCGCAACCTGCAAATGCCAATGTGATGGCGCAGCTCATTCCACTCATGCAGTCTAGGATAGCTGCCCAGATGAAGCCAAATGAAATTAATACAGGAGCACAATCATCACCTGTCCATGCTTCTACACCTGTTGCAAATGAGAATTCTCCACATGCTAATTTATCTAGTGATGTATCTGGACAATCTAGTTCTGTTAAAGGTAGGCAGATTGCACCACCTGGGCCTTTCGGCTCAGCATCAAATGCGGGGATAGTGAACAACTCCAACATCCTTGCAATGCAGCAGCATGGTTTTCACAATAGAGAGTCTCAAGCACCTACTAGGCAGGCAGTTATGCATGGGAATGGAATGCCTCCTATGCACCCTCCTCAGTCATCTTCAAACGTGACCCAAGGTGTAGATCAGACTTTGTCTGCAAATAATGCAAGTAGCAGCAATGATACTTTGTCAATCCAACATTTTAAACAGGCAAGTTGGTCTTCTGCACAGTGTAGTATTCCTAATGATGGAGGTTCGGCCAATCAATTCCCATCAACGGGTGCACCAGTTGCACAGATGTTAAAACAACACGTTGGTTTCACCAAACAACAGTTGCATGTACTTAAAGCGCAAATACTGGCATTTAGGCGACTAAAGGTCTGTTGATTTGTTGCTCTCTTGCACTTAACTTTTTGCAATATTTTTTCCTAGTGTTTTTCCAGTCACTAAAGAAGGGGCTGATGAAATGTAGTTGATTTTTGACAGAAAGGAGAATGTACTCTTCCTCAAGAACTTCTTCAGTCTATTGCTCCTCCACCTCTTGAATTGCAACTGCAGCAACATTTTGTTTCTGCAGGAGGAAGTAATCAAGACAGATCCAGCAGGAAGGTTGCAGAAAACCAAACGAGGCATTTGGAGTCCAGTGAGGAGGCACAGGCCATGCCTTCTATAAATGAACAGGATTCTTCGAAAGAAGAAGCTTTTGTAGGAGATGAGAAACCAAATATCTCAAAAATTCAAATGTCAGGTGCCCCCGTCACAACAAGGGAAGCTACATCCCAGGTTGCTACTGGTAAAGAAGAGCAACAAGGCGTTACATTTTCTGTTAATTCAGACCAGGATGTTGAGCGTGGTCTTCAGAAAATTCCTGTAAGAAATGATCTTGCAACTGATAGGGGGAAAGCTGTTGCATCACAGTTTCCTATTTCTGATCCATCGCAAGCTAAGAAACCTGCACAAGCTGGCATTACACCTCAGCAGAAAGATGGCTCTGGCAGGAAATATCATGGTCCTCTGTTTGATTTTCCTTTTTTTACCAGGAAACATGACTCTGTTGGATCAGCAGGCATTGTTAACACCAACAATAATCTAACATTGGCATATGATGTCAAAGATCTTCTGTATGAGGAAGGCCTGGAAGTGCTTGGTAAGAAGCGTTCCAAAAATCTGCAGAAAATAAATGATTTGTTGGCTGTAAATTTGGAGAGGAAAAGGATTCGTCCAGATCTAGTGTTGCGGTTACAAATTGAAGAAAAGAAGCTCAGACTTTTAGATTTACAAGCTCGCTTGAGAGATGAAGTGGATCAACAGCAAAAAGAAATAATGGCTATGCCTGACAGACCTTATCGGAAGTTTGTTAGGCTGTGTGAGCGTCAACGTATGGAGCTGGCTAGACAGGTGCAGGCATCGCAAAAAGCTTTGAGAGATAAGCAACTGAAATCGATCTTCCAGTGGCGTAAGAAACTTTTGGAGGCTCACTGGGCTATCCGTGATGCACGTACTGCACGCAACAGAGGAGTTGCCAAATACCATGAGAGAATGTTGAGGGAATTCTCAAAAAGGAAAGATGATGATCGAAATAAACGGATGGAGGCTTTGAAGAACAATGATGTTGAAAGGTACCGAGAAATGCTACTGGAGCAGCAGACTAGCATCGTAGGTGATGCTGCTGAGAGGTATGCTGTCCTGTCATCGTTCTTGACTCAAACGGAAGAATATCTTCATAAGCTGGGAAGTAAGATAACAGCTGCAAAGAATCAGCAAGAAGTGGAGGAGGCAGCAAATGCTGCTGCAGCAGCTGCACGACTTCAGGCATGCTTTGAAATTCCATCTCTGTCTTGCTTGCTGTCATACACATGCACATTTTCACATGTAGTGTGAACCACTTACCCATTTTTTTATACGTTTAGTTACTTCTTTCTTACTTCTTTCTTTGTGAAAGAACTAAGAGATCCCGCTGTTAATTTAATAGTTTTAACTGTTCTCTCTCGAGGCTTTGTGTGTTTGGTGTGTATTGAAGTTTCTAATCATTTTTATTTTTATTGGCCAAAGGGCCTATCGGAAGAAGAAGTCAGGGTTGCAGCAGCTTGTGCAGGGGAGGAAGTAATGATAAGAAACCGGTTTATAGAAATGAATGCACCGAAGGATAGTTCCTCCGTCAACAAGTAAGTTATCTGTTTGGTAACATGTTTCATTTTTCAATTCTTTTCCTTGCATTTGGAAGTGGATGCAACAATTATGTTTGACTAGGAAGGATGTTGATCTGGAAATCTCTGCAGTATATTCTGTGATGCATGAATATGTATTATGGACAACGAATATTCAATTGTCTGTTGAGAATCCACATGCATTTACCAGTAAAAGGTGATACTTGAGTGTACTAGCATTCACATTTCCTTTTTATTTTTATTCCATGTGTCTCCACAGATATTACAGCCTTGCTCATGCTGTGAATGAAAGGGTCATAAGGCAGCCATCAATGTTACGGGCAGGAACTTTGCGAGACTATCAGCTTGTAGGTTGCTAATGTTAGGATATTTGAATTGTTTATTTGTTTTGTTTTTCAGTATTATTTCATTGCATCTTGGTTTTGAGCTACTTCTGTGTCTTTGTTCGTCTCCTTCAGGTTGGATTGCAGTGGATGCTTTCTTTATATAATAATAAGTTGAATGGAATCCTGGCTGATGAAATGGGTCTTGGGAAGACTGTACAGGTGATTGCCTCTTGGCTTGAGTTTTAAGAATCGCTCTTTTTACCACGTAAATAACAAAACTAAAGAATTGTTCCCATAAAACAGTTATCATAGTGTTGTTGGTTATCACTGGATATATGAATCCTGAATTGCTTTGTCCATCTGGAAGTGTATATGAGTAGCGATAAAGATTCAAATCTTTGTACCAATTGTCTTGATGTGTTTGCTTTATTTGTCGACCAGGTGATGGCGTTGATTGCTTATCTGATGGAATTTAAAGGAAATTATGGACCACATCTTATAATTGTTCCTAATGCTGTTTTAGTGAATTGGAAGGTTAGTCAATTATGGCTGCAAATTGCTCACATGTTGATGTTGCTGTATCTAATGAGTTAATGCTGCAGAGTGAGTTCCTCAACTGGCTGCCATCTGTGTCTTGCATCTTCTATGTGGGTGGAAAGGATCAGCGATCAAAATTGTTTTCTCAAGTAAGATGAAATCTTTAGTTATTTGATCGCTGAGTTTCTTAAGACTTGCCAACCTTTATGAATTTTCTGTAGGAGGTTTTAGCAATGAAATTCAATGTACTAGTGACAACTTATGAGTTTATCATGTATGATCGCTCAAAACTTTCAAGAGTGGATTGGAAGTACATCATAATTGATGAAGCACAGAGAATGAAGGACAGGGAATCAGTTTTAGCTCGTGATCTTGACAGGTATCGTTGCCAGAGGCGCTTACTTCTTACAGGAACACCATTGCAGGTATGTTTTAATACATGCTTGCAAGTGTTAGACTAAATTGAGTATGAATTTTAGAAAGATCTTTGCTGATTTCTTTAACTTATGCATTCTATGCATATTGCCTCTGTATACCATCTTGATTGTGTCGGGAAAAGGCTATCAAGGGGTTGGTTTTATTCAATTGGAGTTTAAGGTGATCAAATAAGTGTAATAAATTTTTCTTGGATTGATGGCATATCCATCGATGGTACCATTAGGAATGTGGCATTTGTTGCTTTCATTCACTTTTAGATTATAAAAATTGGGTAGTAACCTTAGATATGAGAAGGATGTGCTTTTTGCATGCCTGTTGATGATTTAACTTTTAGATTCTTTCTCATATCTGTATCCATGGCCCAAATTCAATTGACTTGAGAAGCAAAGTTAATTTCAGGATTTTTGATGTGTATTAGGCATGCCTGTTTATTAGTTATTTCAGAAGCAGAGCCTAAACAAGATTACCATATTGTTACTCTGCACATGGCTTGATTGTGGTGGTTAATGGGTAAATTCCACATATAATTATGTATTGCAGCTGCCGATGTGTACTGTATATGTATTGGAGTTACTGCATTTTATAGATGAGAAATATATGTTTTAAATCAGTTTCTATTAAATAACTCTGCATTGGTGAAAAGTGAGGCATAATTTAACCCTGTGAACTGGATTTTAGATCAGTGATTAGGAGCTATGTCTACCATGCTATGAGTAACATGGATGATTTCCTCTCTTTTTGGCTTCCTGCAGAACGATTTGAAGGAACTTTGGTCACTTTTGAATCTACTTCTTCCTGAAGTTTTTGACAATAGGAAAGCATTCCATGATTGGTTCTCAAAACCATTTCAAAAGGAAGGTCCTACACATGATGGAGATGATGACTGGCTTGAGACTGAAAAGAAGGTCATCATCATTCACCGACTCCATCAGATTTTGGAACCCTTTATGCTCAGACGTCGTGTAGAAGATGTAGAAGGTTCACTTCCTCCCAAGGTATGTTAATGTGGACTGCAGTTCCTAGCTCAATGTCTGCCACGGTTTGAGTATAGTTAATTACACTGTCAGTGCTGGATTGCAGGTTTCAATAGTTTTGAGATGTAGAATGTCTGCCATTCAGAGTGCCGTTTATGATTGGATCAAATCTACTGGCACTCTTCGAGTTGATCCGGAAGATGAGAAGCGAAGGGTTCAAAAAAATCCTATGTACCAGCCTAAGGTGTATAGAACTTTAAATAACAGATGTATGGAGCTTCGGAAAGCTTGCAATCATCCTTTGCTTAATTACCCCTATTTTAGTGACTTCTCCAAGGATTTCCTTGTTAGATCTTGTGGGAAATTATGGATTTTGGATAGGATCCTCATAAAACTTCAAAGAACCGGACATCGGGTACTTCTCTTCAGTACCATGACAAAACTCCTTGATATTGTGGAGGAATACTTGCAATGGCGGCACCTTTTATACAGAAGGATAGATGGAACAACTAGCTTGGAAGATCGAGAATCGGCTATAGTTGACTTTAATAGTCCTGGTTCAGACTGTTTCATCTTTTTGCTCAGCATTCGTGCTGCTGGAAGGGGTCTTAATCTTCAATCTGCTGACACAGTCATCATATATGATCCTGATCCAAATCCGAAGAATGAGGAACAGGCAGTTGCCAGAGCCCACCGAATTGGACAGACAAGAGAGGTTAAAGTCATTTACATGGAAGCAGTTGTTGACAAGATTTCTAGCCATCAGAAAGAGGATGAAATAAGAAGTGGAGGTACAGTTGATTTAGAAGATGACCTTGCAGGTAAGGACCGTTATATGGGATCTATTGAGAGTCTCATAAGAAATAACATTCAACAGTACAAGATTGACATGGCTGATGAGGTCATAAATGCTGGGCGTTTCGACCAAAGAACAACACATGAAGAGAGACGTATGACTTTAGAGACATTATTACATGATGAAGAGCGATATCAAGAAACAGTCCACGATGTTCCATCACTCCAGGAGGTTAATCGCATGATAGCCCGTAGCAAAGATGAAGTTGAATTGTTTGATCAAATGGATGAAGAGCTGGAATGGACAGATGAGATGACAAGGTATGACCAGGTACCTAAGTGGCTCCGAGCTGGTACGAAGGAAGTGAATACTTTAATTGCTAATTTATCAAAAAAACCATCAAAGAATATCCTATTTTCTAGTGGTATGGGCATTGAATCAAGTGAAACTGAAAGAAAAAGAGGCAGACCAAAGGGCAAGAAATCTCCTAATTACAAGGAAATTGATGAAGAAAATGGAGAATACTCTGACTTGAGTTCTGATGAGAGAAATGGATATTCTGCACCTGAAGAAGAGGGAGAAATTAGAGAATTCGAAGATGATGAATCGAGTGGTGCGGTTGGAGCTCCACCTATCAACAAAGACCAATCAGATGATGATGCTCCTGTTTGCAATGACAGTTATGGGTGCCCTCGGGCAGTGGAAAACAACAAAAATGGTTATATGCTGGAAGAAGCCGGTTCCTCAGGGTCATCTTCTGATAGCCGAAGAATGACACAAACAGTGTCTCCAGTTTCTTCTCAGAAATTTGGGTCTCTTTCTGCGCTAGATGGCAAACCACGTTCTCATTCTAAAAAGCCGGTATGGTTCTTCTCATTGTGCATTTGTGCAGTTAGATTGGTTGACTTCTGCTAGCTAGTCACTCCTTTCTTCCTAATCATTTTTCAGCCAGATGAACTAGAGGAAGGAGAAATTGCTGTATCTGGAGATTCTCAAATGGACCATCAGCAGTCAGGAAGTTGGATTCATGAACGCGATGAGGGTGAAGATGAACAAGTTCTGCAACCTAAGATAAAAAGAAAACGCAGTATTCGTATTCGACCACGTCATGCTGTGGAAAGGCAAGAGGACAAAATTAGCCATGATCCTAAACGTGGAGATTCGATGTTAGCATATCCAGGTGATCATAAATATCAAACACAGTTGAGGGTTGATACTGAAACAAAAGCATTTGCAGAGCCCAAGGTTTCCAAGCCTGATCAGAGTGATTCTGCAAAGCGTAGACGGAACTTGGCTCCAAAGAAAATAGCTAACACATCAAAATTGCATGCTTCTCCTAAATATAGCCGATTGAATTTGCAGTCTACATCAGCAGAAGATGCTGCTGAACACTCCAGAGAGAGTTGGGATGCGAAAATGACAAATACAAGTGGGAATTTGACAGTGGGAACTAAGATGTCTGATGGTATCCAGCGAAGGGTATGTACCATCTTGATCTGTTTTTAATCAGCGTATGTCCTGTCATATGTCTTATTTAAAGTGGTTTTTGCCAAGTCATCAAGTTTTAAGTATCCAAATGATTAATAGGGTATGAAAGATTTGATTATTCGAACACCCCTCACATTTCAGTTAACATAGTACAACGTCCTTGCATGAATTTGAGCTTTGACGAGTTTTATTTCTGACCAGTGGAATATCTTTACTACTAGAATGAACTAGATTGCAATAAATGTGGCTTTTTAAAGATGTTTTCACCAATGTCAGGGGTTAGGAATCTTAATTTACATCTACCTATTGAAGTAATTAGGACTTCTACTTTTATCTTTGTCCTGTTTGAACATATACTAATTTAGCTTCCATTTGTTGAAGTTCCTAAATTTCAACGGGTTTTTTTCTGATCTTTTCAGTCTCAGCATTATCTTATTCCGTTGTCTGCTTACCTACAAAAGATTTCTTGTTTCTGCAGTTTAAAAATGTGATTAGCAAGCTTCAGAGGGTTCTGGATAAGGAAGGTCAACAAATAACTCCCCTACTAACAGATTTGTGGAAGAGAATAGAGAATTCAGGGTACACAAGTGGTGCTGGAAATAATCTTTTGGACTTGAGGAAGATTGAACAACGTGTTGACAGATTGGAGTACAGTGGAGTGATGGAGCTTGTGTTTGACATGCAATTCATGTTAAAGGGTGCGATGCAGTTCTATGGGTTCTCACATGAGGTATGACTGCTCATTTAACTTTGTTCTTGTAAATAACTGTGCTGTTCTGTGTAGTGTACGCTATTTGAACACGGGTCTTGTGTGCCCATTCAAGCATTTACATCGTTACCATTATGTGGTGTATTTACTTGGTGCAGGTTAGATCTGAAGCAAGGAAAGTACATGATCTCGTCTTTGATATCTTGAAGGTAACATTTCCAGATACAGATTTCCGTGAAGTCAGAAATGCACTCTCTTTTTCTGCCGCACCATCTGCCCCTGCTTCTACTCCAACCTCAAGGCAGGTGCCTTTAGGCCCAAAGAGACACAAGCCAATAAATGAAGTAGAACATGAGACTGGCACCAACCGTAAGCCAATGCAGCGCGGTTCAATTCCTCCGGGTGAAGATTCAAGGGCCCGAGGTCACTTATCCCAGAAAGAAGGTAGGCTTGTGAGTGGAAGTGGGAGCAACAGGGAACCTCATCATCAGGATGATTCTCCAGTCCATCCCGGGGAGTTGGTCATCTGCAAGAAGAAGAGGAAAGACAGGGACAAGTCACTCGCAAAATCTAGGAATGGATCAAGTGCTCCAGTTTCACCTCCTAGTATAGGTCGTAACATCATGAGTCCATCTTCATGTTCAACCCCAAAGGATGGAAGGCCGACTCAGCTGTGGGGCAAACAATCTCAACCCACAAATTGCAGTGACGGTGCTGTTGGATGGGCGAATCCTGTAAAGAGGTTGAGAACAGATGCCGGTAAGAGGAGGCCTAGCCATTTGTGACTTCAGTAATGAAGGATATTATATATTTGAATGGTATAAAGCAAGTTATTGTTCATAGTATTGTAGGTTGTTTATCAATTGTATACTGCACCTTGCAGTGAGTACTGGCAATCCATCAGTCATAGGTTACATCTGACCATTGTTACGTTAAAAAAATCTCAAAGCTGTCATGCTTTGATGTATTTCTTATGATCCAAGGATTCAAACTTTTATTGAATGGCTATCAGTGAACAACAAAAGATTGGAGCCTGAAAAATCCGATACTTTTGTCTGAAAACGAAGCCAATTTACACATTTTGTACATGTGTTTCATGTCAACAGTTGCAAGACAAATGGGGCTGTTGAGGATCTGCTTTGCCTGTCATTTCCTCGTCCTCAGATTCTATGTTTCCTCTTCACTCACCTCTTCATCTTTCGATTCTTCTTCTGGGACAGCTACAACGACCTTTCGTTTTGCATATTTTGCACAGTGCTCTACAAGTAAACGATAAAAACGGTGTCATGGACATGTGGGCACAAGTAGATGTTAAATATCGAAACTTAGAATTCACAATTACAGGTGGAGGCATCTTTCGTCGTTTCGGCCTGGTCTAACTGGTCCCTAGGGTTTTCCTAAAACTTCCAAATGTAAGAAGTCTCGTGTTCAAGTTGAGGTGCAGTTTGCACTACATTAACGAATTCCAATGATTATTTAAACAAGTAATTTATGAGTTATTAAGTGTTTATACAGTTGGTTTATATCTTCAATAGGCATACATGAACTCATTCAAGTCAATATGAACCAATTCAGGCATATGGGAACGGAAATAACACCTAAACATCGAAATAAATGTGTTTGGTTCACAAGTTCTGGGAGCTGCAAAAAAGGTGTGATGGTACAGGCCGACAAAAATTTCCTCTCTTGTTTTCCTATTTTGTTTGATAGAATGATGAGTGAGTCCTATTCTCTTCTTTACCAAATGCATGCAAGGTAAGTGGCCAAAAGTGTGATGTGGAACGATTTCTGAACATCTGATTGATCAGGATTCTACTAATTTTTCCAGTAACATAGCCTAGTATGTAGTATGTAAGAGTAAAATCGAGGATGTAGTACTCACAATACCAAAACGAAGGTATAGCATTCATTGGCAAATAATATCAAAATGGATAGCAAGAAAATTGGAACATAACTAAAAGGGTCATTACCTCGAACTTCTTTTTCATAAGCAGATTGATCTTGCAGCATCAGTTCTCCAGCATCGTCATTAAGTGGCTCTTCAGGATTTGGATTTTTGAGAAGCTGTGGTAGTATATCTCTAAACACTAGCAACAAATCTGGAGAACAATGTGGATAGAACTTGAGGAACATTGTTATCTCTAACTTGAATATCTATCTGGGAAAGCCCAAGGAAAGTTCTTACCATACGTAGGTTCCCATTTCTGTTTGAGGACATCTACACAAACTGCACCAGAACTGAAAGTAAAAGACCGTGAAAATTGAACTCCCCAAGTCATCTTTCTTTTAACAAGATATTCTATGAAATATAGCTCTTTGTTTGAAATCAACTACTCACAGCTCATCGATGTTTGGGTGGTAGATCGGAGTAACAAAGAAAACTGTGGGATTTTTATATGGATAATCACTGGGCAACTCGACCTTTACCTCCCACACCCATCCTTGATAAAGACCTGCCACAGTTCATCCCAAAACCAGAAAAAGATTCTTACTTTTGTTCATCCAATGTATTGCAAAAACGTTCTTAGCGAGTTTCAACATCACTATACTGAAATGTGTCTAAAACATCTTAGAATCTGCAGAATGCATGAATCGAAAAGGGCAAGTAAACCCATATGAAGAAAGAAAATCAAGGAATAGCAACACCCACAAAAGGAATTGATTGCTCAGTATTTGTATGAAGATGAACCAAGGCATGGAGAAGAAAGAAAGAAAAAGATTTGAGAGTAATGAAGAATTACTGTTTTCAGGTCCCTCGAAATTAACAAAAAGCTCTTTCATGGTATCATCAATCCGGTCCACGTCTACATTGATTTGTTCCATCATCAACCTACTCAAAAACCCCATGATTTAAAACCCGGAAAACAACACAAAAGTAAACAGTTTCAATCAGACCAAAGAGAGAGAACGAAAGAAAACTAAAACTTTTTAAGAAACTCAGTCAAGAAGAGGGTTATAGTCAGAGGAGTAACAATTGTTGCACGTCCTTCATGATGCGTGTTGATATGGCACCTTCCCTTATCATCTCTTTCCTTTTACCTATCCTTTTCACTTGTCCAAAGACGAAGGAGAGACCTTAATGGAGAATCAGAGATAATATAAACTAACAAGAGCAGCAAGAAAGAAGCAATGAACAGTATAACCAACAAACATGTGCTGGTGGTGAGTTTTTATAGTTTCTTGGACTTATGATAATTATTTAATATTATAAAATGAACATTTCTTTTTAATACAAAACAAGAAAAACTAAAGGAAGAAGAGCAAGAAGGTGAAGGGAACAAAACATAGGCAAGGTTAGACGAACAGAGAGTGTGACAGTTATTTCTGTTATTCCAACTACCAACGGTTACAAAGGTCACGTGTCATTGCGTTACCGACCTACTAATGGAGAACGACGACGTTTTTTCAACAATTAGGATCAGATCAGACCTTTGAGTGGATACTTGCAATAATTAGAAGAAGTTAAAGAGAGTTTTGAATTAATTCTATCCTAAATTATTTTGTAAAAATTAACATATTAAATTAATTTTAAATAATCTACACTCAAATTTTATTAAATTCAAATTTATAGTCTAATTTAATTTTTTAAAATTCAAATGTAAATTCAATTGGATCTATTATCAACCTTATACAAAATCTACGATAATTAATTTAAACTAATTAAATTGAAAATTAAAATTAGTATAATACAAGATTACACCAACTAAAAAAATTTCTTTATTATTATTAGCATTTATTTATTTTTTATTTTTTATTTACTATTTATTATAATTTCATTTATATTATATTATATGGTTTAATTATTTTTATTCTTTTTGTTATGTGGGTCGTTTAAAAATAACCTCTACTAGTTAACTGTGTATTATTAAACCTCCCATCTCGGGCTTAACAGAAATATTACTCCAAGAGTTGGACTATCATCTTAGCCTCAAAAAACGGGTATTTAACAAACACACCATGCATGATACTATCAATGGAATATCAAATTAGAAGTTCGTAGCAATGGATGCATAACAATTGAAAGAAAATGGAAATGCCAAGAAGCAAGAATGCTACAACACCATCCTCCTGTAAACAATATGAATTGCAGAGAATCATCTCCTCTGGTATTTTACTGTTCACTGTATGCCTTCGGCTCTAACCCCGTCAGCTTTGTCACATAAAGAATAACCAAAAATGAACCAGAAGCAGTTCAGCAACTTTCACATTTTCAGCTCACGACAAAACCTAACTGAAATGAGATGAAGCCGATCAACCAAAAGCAGTTGAATAGCAATGCAGCTGGCTTGAACTTCACCATTAGCAGCTTTGCCCTCAGCAGGGATATGAATCCACTATCCCGAATCAAACATTTGGTTGGTAGACATCCCCAAGCCCCAGTAGTCATTAGGCAGTTCAAAACTCTTTGGTTCATAAAGCCACAGCTTAATTCCAATGAAGAAAACTGCAGTTTGAAGGCAATTTCTTTCCACCAAAATGCTATTTGACATTTTTAGGTACCTTTTTCCCAGAACGTATGAGGGAGCCAGGTGACTTAGCTGCTTCATGCCCATTAGTTACCAATACACACTCTGGCTCACAGTCGTCCTCGTCGTCACTGTTTATACAACTTGGTGTACACCTGTTCTGTTGGGCTCTTCGTTGCAAAAGAAATACATTATAATAATAGCTTACTAAATCTTCCCTTTTCTTAGTAGTAAAAGAATTCACTATCTCATTCCAGAAACACTTGTCAAGAGAAGAAGGGTTTGACCTCACTATGGTCTTGAACTTCTTCTCTTCTTCTTTTGTCCAGCTAAGTTTAACTTCTTCCCCCATCTTATCAAATCGCCATTGGTGGAAAGCTATCCCCAGTTCACGCTTAACCTTCAATTTTTGCTCAGTTGTGTGAAACCTAACACATTCAGTGGATTTTGGCACTTCACACCCGCATGAATCTTGCCTTCCCTTACCAATAGGATCTCTTTCAATAATATATTTGTTTTCTACCTTTGCCAATGGCCAAATCTTTGTCCCAAGCCACTTTACATCACTTTCAGAGACCAAGCCTTTCCATTCTGGTACTTCAACCTGAAAATCTGGCCCTAAAGGAACTTCCTTTTCCGGTGGAAGGTCAAGCACTGGATGCTCAGTTAAGAAATCATCATGACAGATCCCTTGTGCCGCTGAGGAAGAGGATTGTGCTTCATGAGCATCCCCAAGAAATAGCTTCCTGCTACACTTCAATCTCTCTCTGAGATTGTAACTGGTTCCAACATGATCATCATACATGGATGGATGCATCTTCTGATATTTCTACATGGGAATAAAATGTACAAGAAATTTCTATCAAGGAGATACGGAAACAATTGTATCAATCACCTTCAATAGGAGAATTATATATCAACACTAAACTACCTTGATTAAATAAGATATTAAGTTCAACAGTTTAATGCTCAACAGAACCAGCAAACACGTAGTGATGCTGCTATGATTCTCATGTTCTTGCCTCTAGAACTCTAAGTAGTTGGACTCAAAAGATGCAAGACTATACATGAAATGACAAGCCATAGATGACATATAATCAATGTTTTAAAAACGAAACCGAAAATTAAATTAATAAAATAAGAGGATTAAGATTTAAAAGATTCAATCAATATTAGACCGCCATAATAAGTTAAAGATCATATAAAATTAAAGAATTTAAAATATAATTAAAAAATTATCCTTACCTATCGAAGGATTTAAAATTTAATTGAAAAAAGAGATTATTAGATGAAAACTATTTGATTTATTTTAGTTTATAAGAATTTATTAATTTACAAAAATTGAATCATTAATTAATAAACGAATCGATTTTTAAAAATGAATTATTAAAGTAAATCGAATCAAAAATTTGAAAATCGAACCAAAAAGTTAAAAAGTTCAAAATTTTTATGATTGAACCGATCAAACCGGATGAATTTTTTAATTATTGCATATAACTCACTTCTACACATTAAAAAAGTCACACGTGTTAAATGTTATTGGAAACATGAATAATACAGATCAATCACAACTTAAGTATAACCAATAAGCACACTACTACATAAAGCTGCATAAGATAATTTAAGGGAATAATACCTAAATTCAAAACAATTATAAAAGCAAAAATATTTAATGAGGGTATTTCTTTATCTTTCTTGTCATATGTAATAAAAGAAGAATAAGCGAAAAGTATCATTTCACCTAGATGATTGTCTGTTATTTTCTTTATTAAGAGTTTGCCTTGTATGAAGTACAATTGTAGAATAAGTTCCAAACAAAAAGATATTCACAAAGGTGAGAGAATATTATGTTTAGAATAACATAATCAAAAGGGTAAAAGACGTGAAGCTCCTTTGTAATTTAGAAAACTTTAGAAAAATCTCTTAATCTTTAAAAAAAATTTTTAAAATTCTTATAATTTTTTATTAAAAAAAAACTCTCTTAGATTTCAACTAAAAAATAACAAAAACTACACGTAGCATGAAAATCACAAATGAACCAACTAAATACTACTTACGTAACAATTCAACCAAACTATTAAACTCAAATCAAACTAATAATTTATTATAATTATCTTAAATTATTAATTTAAATCAAGTTTAACTCGTTTAGGTTTAAAAACCAAGTTACTATGTATATGACATTTGATTACTTCATATATGATGTCTTTATCATGTGTATTTTGTCCTTTTTTTTTTCAAAATCTAAAAGAAGAGATTTTTTTCTAAAAAACTGAAAATCAAAACAATGTTTTTGAAAATTTTAAAGATTAGAAGGTTTTTCTTAAGTTTCTTAAAATATATGAAAAGTCTACGTTTTTTATTTAAATATAGCATTGAATAATGTAAAAATTGAATTTTATGCTAAGAGAATTTCAAAATAAGAAAGACAACAGGAATAAGGAATATGAAACTAATAAGCATACTATAACATGAAGCTCCCTCGATTATAGCTACACCCCTAATCGCCCTCTACCACCATCAACAACCCAACCATCACCTCTAGCACCAATACTAACTCAACAACTACCCTTCACCACCAGTGTCAACTACCAACCCAATGACAAGGTTGCCCCTTCTAATTATGAAAGCACCGAAGACTGTCAAAGTTGTACTATAATTGGAAACTCTCACCACCCTTACCAGGAGCTAGATAAAAAATTCTCCACAAAATATTACTCGCAATTACAAATCAACTCCACCATCAAAACCTCATACCTCAAACATCGCCACCAACCTTTACCACCATTAACATCACCAAAATCACTCCCACCGCACCTTAGACCCTCCACGACAATCTAAAACCCAACTCAACACCAACCCTTCAAACACTAGACCTACCATAACCATTATCTTCTTCAAAAAGATAAACTTTCCTTAAAAAGCTTCTCAATGTAACCTTTGATTGTTCTATCCTCAATTTTCTAATCAACATTACTTTGCCAAACCAAATTGGATGGGGGACATTTTCAAGAGATGAAAAGTTAAAGGGAGGAGAAGGAGATCCACATAATAGGAGGATGAGGACAAATATAAAAGTGGAAGAAAAAGTTCCACCATTTGTTTTCAAGCTACCTTATCCAAACTCATTTTTTTATCAATAAATAAGACTCAAAACTTAGTCCAAACTTATCATTTAAAAACATCATTCAAAAATTGGAAACTCCCTAAGACATACTTAAACGATTGTACAACATGGTCAACTTATGAGTCTACACATGTATCTACAACCAACAATAGTAGAAAAAGCTAAATCTCTTTGCTAATTGTTTGATGTGACTATAATTCATATTATATCAGGTAACCAATCACGCATGGGACTTATGTCCTCTTACAGAACTTCATGCGTTCCAGCATAATTTTAAACGTACCAAAATCAAATTGTACCTCATGCATGCAGGCACACCGGTTTTTAACATAATTTACCTCTTACAATTAAAGAAAAAAGGAAATGCAACTCCATACAGGAAAGAGAAGAATATTCAACCAATCAACCTTTCATGTAATATGCGCAAACAAGAGATGAGAGATACCTGCCAAGATTGTTCAGCACTTGAATCAATACTTCTTTTCAGGAAGAAAGTCTCTCGAAAAAGTAATACTTGTTTCCATAGTTCTTCATTTCCAAATGAGTTCCACTTTGCTCTCTCCGGCAATGCCGCAACATCAGGACCACATGGATCCCTTGCAATCCCGGTAACCCAATTAAGCATCTTGTATAAGGACTCTCTTTTTCTCTTACGAGAGGAACTTAATTCCTCACTATTATCTAACTCCAATTCCATAACATTTGCACATTCGTTGATTTCACACATTTCCATCACCATATTCTTATCATCCTCATTGCACACTTCCACACTTTTCCCCAAATAGGAAATTGGGTTTTCCACTTTGGATTTCTCCTCTCCACAGGTAGAAGAATCCATCTCACTGCAATTTACTACCTTGTTACATATTGTCTGAATTTCAGCCAAACCAACTACAGCTTTCGACGAATCTAAAAGGGAAGATTCTTCATCATCGACATCACACTTCTCACTCTCACGTGACTCAAGCATACCGTTCAAATTCAATTCAGATTTCAAATCCAAATACTTTGAACCCTGAACATCCATCAAGAACCCATTAAACTGCGCCCCTAACTCCATTAAAACCCCAGATAAACCGGAGCTGCTAGCATTGGACTTGGATTTCGAGTATTTCTCATCAATAAGCCCTTGTAGCCATTTCTCCAGAGCATCTAAATACTTTATATAAACCAACTTCACAGAAGATGCCAGACTCAAACCCAACCCAGATTCTTCAGCCACCAAATCCCACGTCCCATTTTTGCAAACAGCATCGTATCCTCCTTTATTTCTCACGACCAAGAAAAGATTAAGCAAATCCACGGGTTGCCCATCTCCGAGCATTGGAGGGAGAGTCCAAAAGCCAGTTTCTAGTGCACAGACGTTTTTCAAAAAATTTTTGACCAAATCAGTAAACCAGCACTGATACTTCTTATCAGGTTGATGTGCTTTGAGACCAGACCATCTCGAAACCTCCTCGAAATCCACCAACAACCCATCTGGCTCCAACTTCTTTTGTGAGTTTCTAACGCAATCTAGTGCATGCCCATTATCTGCTACCATCGACCACCCTGCCATTAATTCCCCAATTCAAAAACCCTAGAAACATATTATCATCTTTTTCAATCTTAATAAGAAAACCAGCACGGGAACGAAAATTTTAGCAATAAAATTCAAAAGGGTACACGAAAGTTAGCATCACGACTCCTGTCAAGAACAGTAAACGGTGCTTTTTGGCGGGAAGAAAGTTGATTTTAGGGTTTTGAAGAGCCCTAGAAAACAAATTTCGGTCCCGCGCTCTCGATTTTCCTTAATTGCAGATTTAAATAGGTGTTAGTTTCGAGAAAAGAGATAAAACTAAGAGGAAAAAGGATTTAATTCAGTCCCTATTCTTCAATTTATTCGAAGTAACAGTGTTTTCTTTCTTTGGGCTAAACTAAAAAGAAAATCTTTGAGTAAAGGGAAAGAGAGAGACGTACCAGAAATTTTTGTGGGATTATTGTTTTTGTGTTTTTCGAATAAGTGACGATCGCTTGACCTTTGCCCTATTTTCTCTAACCTTTTTTTTCTATTGCTCTCTTCTACCATATTTTTAAAGAGAATAAATATGCTATGCAAAGCAAAGCAAAGGCCCCAACTTGTAGTGCTCATGATTAACTAACCATGGTTAATTTTGGGCATATAGGGTTGAGTTAAGGGCTTGGGTTGATTGGTATTTTAGAATTAGATATTGGAGATGACATATGAGTTTTTTTAGAAATATATAACTTTTCTTTATAAATTTCTACCACTTTAATAGTAACCATGGTTAACTAATCATAGTTAATTTTGGATAAAAGATTTGAGTTAGGGTTTTGGGTTTGATTGGTGTTATAGAATGAGAGATAGGGATGAGTCATGATAATTTTATAAAGATTAAGAATATTCTAGAATAAGCATCAACAAATATGTGAAGAATAATTACACTATAAAAAGATAAATATGTAATAATAAAATTTGAAAATTATAGGTTTTTTTCTTTTTATTATTTCAATAGAACTATAAGAATACAATTGCGTTTGGATCTGTGGTACAATGAAGATAAGTACTTATCTACCACAGTTTTCAAATGCAGTCACATATTTAGATCTGCGGGCAAACAATCGGAGGTTAGAGGAAAGTGCAGTGCCACCGTACAAATCGATAAGTAAAAAGAGAGTTACGCTAGGAAAGTGCTTCTTCGGTAAAAATTCTACTTTCCATTAATAATCTTCTAATAATTATTATTTTCCATTATACCTTCAACAATCAATTATTCTTATTTATAATTTGAATTTATATGGCTGATAATATATTTTTTATGAAATATTTTATTTAATAATTTTATTTTATTTATATTTTTCTTATTTTAATTTAATATTTTATTATTTATAATTTTAAATTTATATAACTAATAATA
>JANQAP020000093.1:795471-834348 GCA_026874005.2 Erythroxylum coriaceum
TTGAGTGAATGTGTTTTGGTTTGCGTCTTTTGCTGCGAGAAGTTAGACACAGTGAGAGGAGGAACAGAGCCAAGACTATAAATGAACCCAGGAAGATTCCGATCACCACCCAGAGTCTCAGTCCGAAAATTGACGTTCGTTTCGAGAGCTCCGTGCTCACGAGAGCTGCGTCGAACATGGACATTGTTTCCAATCAAGAGCTCAAGGCCTCTGTGCCATTACTAAGAAGAACTCTCTCTCTCTAGAGCTGGAGAAGAAAAGGACGGCAAACTTGTTTGATGCTACTTATTAAGTTTAAAACTTTATAAATTAAACGTTTTTGTTATTTCTTACTGATTATAATCATTATTTATTATTTTAATTTTTAAAAATAGAGTTAAAAATTTAGGACTATTTTGTAATTTAAAAAAAATTAAAGACTATTTCATAAATTTAAAAAATTAATCAAAGTGATACCTAATATTGATCTGTATCAATATAGTATCGTACCAGAATTCAATCTAATACCAAATCAAATATGATATTCGTAACATTGATAGTGACAATTTAATAATATAAATAAAAATATTTTCGCAATATTATTATATAAATTCCGAATTTTTAATAAACACTTATTTCTTGATTGATAATATTATTTTTAATCTTGTATTTAGTATTTATTTTAGTAATATATGCAATGCACTAAATTTTGATTGCTTTTTAATTTCACTAATATTTATATTAATAGACTAAATTTTAATTATTTCTTTAATATTTATAATTAGTGTTTTAAAAATTAGACTAGAAGTTAAGTCGGTGAGACAAAAAGTTGAACTTGTATCAGATCGTTATAAAATTAGATAAAAATTAAATAAAATCAAAAATTTTAAAATTGAAATATGATTGAAAGAGATTGTTTAAAGTTTAATTTAAAAAAAGAAATCACTCAATGAAAATTAATTTATTTATTATAATTTATAAAAATTTATTAATTTATTAAAATTGATTGATTAATTAATAAATTGGTCGATTTTTTACAACAAAATTATTAAAATAAATAGAATCTTGAAAGTTAAAACTTGAAGACGATTTAAAATTTTTATGATTGAACTGGTTGGATGTTTTTATCATTGTTTATAATAATATTTAAGATTGATATAATAATACCTTAAATTATATATTAAACGATAAACATAATGACATTATTTTAAAATTTTAAACGATGTCGTTTCAAATCATGTCAACGCTTGAATCCTTGTTATAAAGTGATAATTGTTATCAATCAGTAAGTGATAATAGGCGGTGATTTATGAACCAGGATTTTTGTGATGCCACTTGGCAGCATCACAGCATGATTGAGATTGGGTCTTAATTTGGACAAGAGTGAAGTTTAAGAGACTTCTATTGGTCAGAGGAATCTGAGCTAGTGGAAACGAAATCTTCTGTATTCATTAGTCTATACTAACTTTATTCTCTACGATTTTATCCATATAAATATGTAAGACTCAGAAAAATATATAAATAAAATTACGTAAAATAAAATTGGTACAAACTAGTAGATACATAGAGAATTTAATCCGAGAGAGTGTGTGTATGTGTGTGTGGGGGCGCACCTGTGTGTATGAAAATCAATCAATCATATGCTCTCTTTCTTGTTTTTATTAAGAAAAAGTGATCTTAAAAAGAGAATTTATGATATATTGTTATTTATGTAATGTTCAGACAAAAGGGAGTTTTGTTGATGAGGATGAAGCAAGACCAATGGAATATAGATAAATAGATAGAGATAAATGAATAGAAAGAGACCCAATGGAATATAGATAAATAAATAGAGATAAATGAATAGAAAGAGACAACACACATATTTATTTTTAAATGTATATTAAATAAATTTTAAAAGTAAATGTTTTAAATATAATTGACAAATTTGCAAATCGTAGTGCTCCTCAAGTGTACAAAGCTCATCGTTTTGTGAAGATAGAAAAAAGGTTAGCAAAATTTACACAATCTTTTCTTTATATTTTTTCAAAGACACTATTTTCACTACTCGAATCTGTAACATTTTCGTTACAAAGAACTAGTATAATATGTTTTAAATTTAATTATCAAAACTAAAACAACACCATTTTAATCAATTTATTTTTTAGTTATTAAAGGATAATTAAAATAAATGTGTTCATTTTTAAAATATTTTTCAATGTAGCGCTCAAATTTTTAAAATTTTTAATTGAGTGATTAACATTTTAAAACCTTAATAATTCAACTTAAAATGTTAGTTTCGTTATCAATTTAACAATTTAACAAACAGAATTAGAGATGTTAATGGTCAGGTCAAGCTCGGGTTGCCCCTGACCTGGCATGGGCCTACCTAACCCTAAATCATGGTGGATCAAAACCCGACGGGTCAAAATGAGTCAGCCTGTGAGACCTAGCCTAATTATAGGTTGACTGACCCATGACCTGACAGCCAAAGACCAACCGAGCTCAGCCCGCCATCTATTTTCTTTAACAAAAATTTTTTCAAAACAACGTAGTTTTGAAAATAACGGTCTAACCATAACCATTATTTTTTCAAGTGAATATTTACATATCATAAGCAACAAAAATTTTGTTAACTAAATTAATAAATCACAAATGGAATTAACAAATTAGACTAAACTGTTAAAATCCTAAAAAATTGATTATTCAATAAAAAAATGTAATGAAAATTTCTAAAAATTAAACACTTTAAAATGAATTATGTCTTTTGAAATAAAACTACGTGAATTAATTTGAATTGATTCTCTAAACCTAAATTTAATCGGATGATCAATTGGAGTTTAATCTTACTATTATTTCCATTTTCATGCCCATTTCTTCTGCTTTAGGTTCATGTAGCATCAGAAAACGGGAACAGGTCACCTGTTTCACTTTTGTTATTCCAACCTGTTCTAATCTATCTCATCCACACATTTACGTAAATCTCATATCAAAAATGTGAATGAGATAAATTGGAACAGCAAAACTAGAAATCTAGAACAGGTGATTTCATTTGACAGAATACGCTTTACTTTAGCCAGAGAGACCTATTTTGGATGGCACTTAGAAAGAACCATTTTAGAAGCTCTTGCCTATTATTAGTAGGAACTATATAAAAACCGGTATTCCCCTTTTCATTTTCATACATAACATGTGAACTGTGTAAGCAAAGCCTGAGAATTCTCGAGAACTATTACAGTGGCTGACTGTGATGACTGACCCGATTGTTCCCAATGATCGTAACGTTGATAAAGTTTCGAGCAAGCCATACTCAGAATTTTCACAAATCATTCAGTCTTCTTCTCCAGCTCATCAATTGCAGCCAGTCTTTCAACAAGGGGAGGATGCGAATAGTGATAGGCCGAGTACCACGGATCTGTATTCATGGCTGATAAATTTTCCTCCTGTAAAACCATCAACCAGCCATTTGGTCATTCTCATAAAAATTCACCCTAATACCAGTAAGCTTGCTTTAGTTTGTTCGCATAGGTCCAATAAGAAGTCTAACACCCCACTATGAGCAGAGAACTGTAAAAGGGGCACATTTTAGAGAGAGAGAGAAAGCTCATCATCACCTGTAGTTTCACAAGAGCAACACGAAGAGCAGGGGCATAATTGAGCTTCTTAGCAAAAGCATCAGCCTATAGAGAACAAGGGATAAATTAGATTGAGATTCAGAAATTTTCCAGCAGTGGAGAACAGATAAATTTGCCAGTGTTTGTGTACGTTTTGAGTGAGAGAGAGAGACGAGAATACCTGAAATTCAAAAGATCGACTCACAAGATTAAGACCAAAGCTTACTAGATGTTGAAGAGGTATAACAGTATGCTGCAAATAGTAAAACCAGGTGATGGTATTTTTCAATCAAGAGTAAGCCAGCAGCCAATGAATCAACCGAACAACTCCAAAAAAATTACGCCCAATTCAACATATAAGACAATTTTCTATATGGCAATACCTGAAATATGATCAGTCCTATGAGTACTGGTTGTGTCCCAAACCCAAAACTTCGGAAAAGATCAGTGGAGTTTCTCACAAGGGTATATCCACCAAATTGCAAAAATGTGAGGATCTGCAGCAGGCAGGGAATTCATGCAGAAGAGATTAACATTAACCATAATGAATCCTACACCTCAATGAGAGAATTTCTTAGCAGTTCTCATCTTCCTGTCAATTTTCAAAAAAGTTTGGTGTAAACTGACATACTAGAAGCATATAACAACCTAGTTGAGCAAGAACAAAAATATGGAAGAATATTTTCAAACCATACTAACTCCAATACTCGTCATTAAGTTCAGCAACAGCAATCAGTTTCAAAAATTGAACATGGGATAACAAGTTATAGTTTGCAAGTATACCTGCACAGCAATGAATGAGTACATCGTATGATTAAGTTTCCAATGCCCCAGTTCATGTGCGATGACTGCTACAATTTCTTCATCATTTTTGCACTGCAAAATATGATAACACATATTTACCAGAAAGGATATAATATAACATGTGACCCAAAAAAATCCTGCAGTGAATTATGGATTAAACCATAGAAACAGAAGATGCAATGACGATTAAAGAAAAAGATTTCAGCAGTAATACTTTCTCACCTGCTGAATCAATGTATCATAGAGGACAATTCGCTTGTTTTTAAAGAATCCATACATATAAGCCTGCAGGAAAATAATGCAATTAAAATTGTTTCACACTAAAAGTAGTAATCAGTAAGACCATTCCGCATATTTTTGTAAGAATGTTGAATTAAATCTTTAAATGTGAATAAAATTAATGCTGAAAGAACATTAATGCAGTCACTTATTAAATTTTCAGTAAACTATCCAAAAGTGCTTTTGAAGGTGAGCCCTAATTATCTACTCCATCCTCCCAAAACATACAAGAGAACAGTAGCTTTGGACCTTTTCATATCGAATATCCAGTACATGACATATTTCACCTCATGTATAAAACTAATTAATATGGATAAATTTAACTCTGAGCCTAAACTCGGAAATAGAGTAGTGGCATTTTTCAATTGGATAGTCAAAGTGATTAAGCAAAAGGACCATGAAAGAGACAAAGAAGAGGAAGAAAAATCAACATCTCATGTTTCGTGCAAGATAACATAATAGCGAGATGCATTGTCACTCCATATCAGGCAAAGCTGTTATAATGAATTTAGTATCATATGATTACAGAAGATGAATACTCACATTGCTGTGGCTTGACCTTGTAGATCCATCTACAACAAACAACTTTTTTAATGGAAAATTGAGGGAGGAAGCAAGGTTCTCAATTTTCTCCCTCAGCCCTCCTTCTGGAAGCTATATTTCACAGCATAAGTAAAGAAAATAAGATAAGATATCTTGACAAAATATTGTATAAATACACACGAAGGAGTTTAAAGAACTCACAGGAGTAAACTTGTTGAAAAGAGGTGCTATCAAAATTGGGTAGAGTGTCATCATGACAAGCGAGAGAACAAACATAAATCCCCACAAATAGATGGCCAAGTAAGGACCTCCTTTCTGCGAGAACGTGTATGTTAAAGTATCCCATATTGACTAAACATGAAAATATAAAAGGATTTATAAGTGGTAAGGATCAACTATCCAACTGACTAGTTTTAGTCATTTTAGCAAGGGTTGACCCAAGCCTAATTTTTGTTAATGGGCTCTACACTCTACCCATATTAAGAATTATAATAGTGTACATAATGTTGGATAACCAAAATTTTCACCATAAAGTTGTAAATTATTGTTTATTCCACAAGTACAAGCAGAAGACATACCTGCACTATTAAAATGATTGCCGAGACAATAGGTGGGCCAAGTACAATAGCAAGGAGAATTCCTTTAACCAAGTCCCTGAGGAATAACCATATTGTTTGCTACAAAGAAGATAAGGAGCTCAATTAATATACTATCTTATTCCATATATAAAGTGAAGTCAACTGAAAGAACATGCAAATTCTTTACAAGCCAAGACAAGAAAGAATAAAAACAACTAATTTGAAGATGTAAAATGTACAGAACAAATACCAACTTTATTGAAACCATGGCGTGCCTCAATGACAAAAGTTGAATAGAGTGAGAAAGGCAAATCGGTGACCTACAGAAGAACATACTATCAATTAGAACTGATTAAGCAATATGAAATGTAAAGAAGGCCCTAAACTGTAGTAGGATATAAAATCCTAGACTCAAAGGACTAACTGATCATCAACTAGTCAAAAATTAAGTGCATACCTGGGACCAGATCATGACACCAGCAAGGAAAGCAAGAGTATGGAGAATTTCATTCTCAGCATTCAGACCAGCTAAAACCAGAAAGTTTCCTGCTTTCTGTAGTTAGAAAGGAATCTTAGATGGTCATGATATAACCACGTGGTTAGGCTACACTAGCACTGGAAATAAGCACTCACCATCCAAAACCAAGGCAAAACACCGAAGTACAAAATGGCAGAGTCCAGAACTATCGTCACAAATTCGTGGACAAAATTGAAGTAGCTGGAGAAATAGAAAGGAGAATGATATTTAACACTTGCAATTGTAGGTAGAGAAAAAAATAGAAAAAAAGAAAAGCAAGATGCAACAATTAAAGATGTAGAGAAGTGCTCAAAAAGCAAACCTTTTATCAAGACTATAAGCTCTAGATTTCTCAAATTTCTCTTTACTGATTACTCCTTCCAATGTTTTTGGAAGAGTTGGCAGTTTCAATGCAGAATGTTGCCGCAGATCCAAATAAGTTTCAAACATGTACATCAGTATCATAAAACCTGCAAAAAAGATAATATAAAGAATAAGTCAGAATTATGAATTAATCACGGAAACTATCAGCGCTGGCACATCGATGAGGATGACTAGGACAAAGAGAAGTAGAGAACACCAAAGATTCAACCTTCCACAAATGACAAAAGTTTCCAACATCTTGCTATCTCCCAATGGATTATAAGTTATACCGTAGCATTCTCAGTTCAACAGATCTCCAAGAAATACGAAAATAGTTAGGTCAATAAAATAGCCAGCTCAAGACCTTACAAACAATCGATTGCCCTAGTGTTTCCAAAACAGGCTCAACAACAAACCCAATTGGACGAAAACTGTAGTGCTCAACAATAGGGCCACTCCATATACATTTCCAAATAGATACCCCACACAAAGAAATGGGCAACCGAGTTCCACAGTTCTTTGGTTCTAGTAAGAAGATTAAAGAACCGTGAATCTAAGTAATTCCAATTTCTTTGTATGAGCAAAATAGGGCAAAGCTAGAAAAGATGTGAAGTTCCATTGAAACAAAGAAAAGATACTATCTTGAGCATTAAAACCTCATAATTTGTTATCTCAAAAGACTGATGAACATTTCAAAAAGAACAAGAATGGAAGTGCTCAAGATGAAAGAAAAAGGCAGAAAAAGGAAAAGAACAAGAACAAGAACAAATAACAAGGAATTCCCAGGCATGCAAATTAGTGAATCTCACGAAATCAACATTAAACATAATGCAAAATAAGCAAAATAATCAAAAACTTGACAAAGAGAAGGAAATGAAGGACAAAAGAAGAAATAAATGAATTATAGCAGTAGCAGAACAAGCAAAACCCAGGTGTAGAAAGAAAAGGGAAATAAGAGAATACCAACAACAGCTTCCATGTAAGGAAACGCCATGGATTAAGAAATCAGTAGAGAGTAGAGAGAGTGGGGATTTAGTTTTGGATTTCTTCGAATAAAATGGCTTTTGCTGGTAGGCTGCCTTTATTGACATTTAGCATCATCGTCTCAAGTCTCAGCGACCCGTTTCGAACCGACTCTTGTAGCCCGTGTACTTGGCCCAACAGCAATCTTTACTCCCATTTTTAAATTATATTGTAGTTTCTATAATGTTTTTAAATAGTCATATTCACAATTTTATCTCGACATAAATATTATTATAAATAAAACATTTTACCTTTCGAAAGTCAAATAGATCATTTCATTATAATATTTTAAAATATAATTAAATATACATATTTTAAAAAATTTATAGAAAGAACCATATAGAATTCGTTCTTACTATATATTTTATAAATATAGGTTATATACTTATATATATGAAAATTTTAAGATTTTGAGTCTTTTAAATAGAATTCTTTTTCTTTTTCTTTTTTACTCCCTTTCTCGTAATTGAGCAGCACTTCATCATTTAGTTACTTTTTGAAAGTAATACCTTAATGCTTATAACAAGGCGCCTTTTTAGTACATGAGTATTTAGGGATTTGTTTTGTTCATACAAAGTAACGGTAATAAGAAATATAATAAATATAGTGAGTCAATTTCTTACTATATTAAGAGGTATAAAGTATTATCTAAAAAAGAGATATAAAAATATTATTCATCCAATTATAATATATTACTAACCTTTTTTTTTTTCCATTCCCTACTCATTTCTTTCTTCTCATACTAACTAACCAAACACATTAGCAATTATGTTCAACTCCAAGGATCGTGGCAACTTTAGATTAAAGATGATCGAGTTGGTATGGTGGGAAGCATGGGACCAAAAAAATCCTATATTCAAACTCCCCTACTTACGCTCTTTCGATCGAGCCTGTAATACAAGACTTACCTAGTACAGAGTATCTGATTGGGGTGATTTGCAAGCTATTGCGTCAATCTAAAGGTTTATCTACTACGCATCCAAAGAATAGCAAATACGGATTTCTCCATTTCAAAAAAAAAATTTAGTTGGAATCAATTTTGACTTCACTTAAATTAATTGAATTTTCAATCAATTCAATTTCAAATTTAACGATTCAATCTAATATGAAATTTAATTATTTTTAATAAACTTTTAATTAAATAATATTTTTTAATCTTTAAAATTATCTAAAAATAACTTTTTAAACTTTCGTTAAAAATAATAATAAAATATGTATATAACACATATAAATTAATTAAATATTATTAATATAATAATTCAATTTAATTTTTAAACTCTATTTAAATTAATAAAACAGAAAGAAGTACGACGTCTTTACCCCACGCATACATTAGTTCAAGGGCCTGGCTACTTTCTACCAGCCCAATACCTCCGGCTTGGCTTAAGAATCTGCTTTAGGAGTGCCATTTTAGGTACATTCCAGTGCTCAACATGCCTGAAAGACGAAGCATATCAAAAAACCCAAAAGAACAGCCGAAGCCTAACGTGGATTGTGGATTACATTGAAAACTCACCTGCATACTCTTCCAGATCCCTCATCAAAGAAATACTCTGTATATCCAGTAGCTGTCACAAATCATAACACAGTCGTCAGGATTCAGTAATATGAATTGTGAGCTCCAAAGTAGCAGCAGGAGGGGTTACCAGAAAGAATGGGTTTCCAGGGGAATCTCATGGTACAACTAAATTTCCAGTGTCCAATTCCTTTATCCTATAAGCATGGCAAAGCATATTTTATTATTTTATGGGGTTCTATCCAAATCATTAACATCTTATTGACCAAACTTGACCAATAAATTGTTATCTGAAAGTACAATCCACGACCAAACCTCAAGATCTTCCCACTTCATAAGTTTCATATTCGATTTCTCAAGGAGTAACCCGAAATTTGTACAGTTCCTTTTGAAACGACCAAGACCTTTGAAAGAACCAGCAGGATCAGCGAATTCACAGTCCTCTTCATACACTTGGAGTGTGAGGTTACCTACCGATTTTGTAATTACAAACAATTACAAGAATGAAGCAACATAATAAGAACCAGTCCAAAAAGAGATTTAAAACCTGTAACGAAGTACGATCTCTCAAAGTCCTCTTTAATCTTTTCCACCACTATTGCACGGTCAACAGTTCCCGACTCATCAACGGCGAAGTTAAAGTCCTCCCGAGTCTCTACAGTTTTGGACGGTGAACGGAAAACAGAAGCAGCAATTCCCAAAAGCTCCGAGCCGTACCACGCTAGCTTCAACAGAGCATTCTCTGGTTTTCTGGATTCAGACGAATCGGCGATCGGGTTCGGCTGCCTTTCGCATCTTATTATTGTATTGATTTTACTGCCACGATAGTTGGGCAAAAGACCGAGACGGTTATGGTGATGCGAGTTGAGACGAGCAGTGGTGACTGGACAACTGACGAAAAAGGTCGCCATTTGTGACAAAAGTGCTTACAGGAGTCGATTGGTTTCTTCGGCCTTTGAAATATCCAAGCCCGCGAAAAATGGTGGCCATAGAAAAAGTTTGGTAAGGTCTAAGTTAAAAAATCAGTGTTTTAAATATCAGTTTGATCCATTAGTGAAAATCTTAAATTAGTGAAAATTTTAATTTAATTTCTAATTTTTATTTAATTAAATACATTTTAAAAAATCAATCAATTTATTAATTAATTGGTTGATTTTTATAAACCAATCAATTTTTATTTAATAGTCTCTTTTTCTAATTTAAATCATTTTTTAAATTCTTCAATTTTATTCAGTCTTTAATCAATTTTATAACGGTCTAATATCAATTAAACTTTCTAAACCTTCTTTTTTACTGACTTAACTTTTGCTCTAATTTTTAATACATCGGTTAAATTATGTATACCAATGACAAATTAAATTGAACTTGAGATGCTTAAATTTAACAAACTAAGTCAAGTCTCTAATTTAAGTTGAAACAACTTAACAAACCAACTTCTTAGGAAATGGTCGAGTTGATAAAGTAAAAAGTATGGAATCAAAAGGTAATATACTTGAATCTCCCTATTTACACTCTCTCGATCGAGCTTGTCGTACATGACTTGCTTAGTACGGAATATCTAATTGGCGTGATTTGCAAACTATTGCGTCAATCCGAAAATTTACCTAATGCGCACCTAAAAGATAGCAACTGCAGGTTCCTCTGTTTAAAAAAAATCTTAACAAACCAAATCTATGTCTAATTCGAATCTAACACAAGTTTAATTTCAAACTCAGACTCAAATTTAAAAGAAAATTTTGAAAAAAGTTTTCAATCTTTCATCTCAAATTTGAAAATTTTTTTCTAATTTAATCAATTGTCAGATTAAACTTGACTTAAATTCAACAAGCTAATTTAGAATTAACTAAATTCGGATCGACCCATTGAAAATCCTACTTACGTCCATGAAGATTGTATCTAACCAACGTGCTTATTTAAAATTGCTTCTTAATAGCCATTCAAGGATAGTAGACAAATAAGGCTTTGAATTACGTATTCATACAAAGTATTGAGCCGATAACAAACAATGGAGATGCTATCTTAGATAATATAGTCGTAATTGTAACAAATTACGATATTGGTCAATAAGAACAAGCAAAAAGTAACAATTGTAGAAGACAAGCTGCAAATAACGGAGTTACTGGAGAAGTGTTCATCAGGAATTTGTTCCCACTAATTCCATTCGTCTCTCATTCTCTTTTACATCTATATCTCAGGTTAGTTTTATGGAATGTGTTGCAATGGAAGACATGCAAAGAGGGAAAGCAACTAGCTGAACATAATTGAGGACCTAAAACAGAAGGCAAGCTCTATCACAAGAAACGATCCCCTATAAGTCATTGAGTCCAGCTCAAGGCATTGGCTTATATCACACAAACAGTCAGCAGAAGCTCAAAATATTTTCCCGGAAAATGGTCAAAGCCCGTGCTTACCTATTTGGACAGATAATGAAATTGCTTCGTTCAAAAATGCACAGAATGAAACAGTGGCACAAGAGCCTTTCCTTTCTGATCTTGTTTCTAGCTTTCCCAAAAAACTGCCACCGAAAAGTTTGTATAGGATCAAGCAGCGAGAACAAATGCGATTGTTTACTGGTTGGTTGATCCTAAATTAGCGTATCATCTCAATGGCAGAAGGTAAAATATGAAACTTCCTGGGAAGGAACCCCAAATGTTCTCCATCAGACTGAACATAAATGTTGCCACCTTCAGATATGTCCTCAACTTCAATGGAGTAGACACTGATTGGCAAGGGAAAGTGGAAGTTAAACGTAACAATAATTGTCCAACAATGTGGAAAAAGAAAATCATGACAAGACAACTGAAAGTGATTATTTCAAAATACAGCTTTCTCTGGAAGAAAGGCTTACTTTCTTGAAGTTACATTTTGCACCGACAAATGTGTTCCCTGATATAATTTATGTAGTTTCAGAATAAAGTCGTACCACTTGAAGTCCTGAAGAACAACAACCTGCAAGAACACCATCATGGTAAATCCAAGCTGATAAAACTCTCAATTGCCATGGAACAAAGACTTGGTAGTGATTTTGACAGATGGTTCAGCACTCACCTCAAAATTTCCGTTGGCAGGGTCAGCATTTGGGGTTATTTTCATACCACCACCAAAGTATTTTGCATTTCCTATGCAGAGGGCCGTTACTTGAGAGCATGTTTCCCACTCACCACCATTTATCTACATGCATAAAATTCCATGTTAGTTTATTAGCACCAAGCCATAATGCTATGTATGTATGATAATGAATGATTAGAACATGCAAATTTTTATACACCAACCCTGATCCTGAGGTCCTGATTTTTATGCCCCATAAAGGCTTGTAGAGCACCAATAACATAGCATAAGTTACCGAATCTTTTATATCTAGATGCATAGTAGCCAGCCTTGGCACTCCTGTGGATTAACAAACTGCAATGAGACCACCATGATTCGTATGCCATTAATCAAGACAATTCCAAGAGTTTCTAGTGATCTTTACAGATGAATGTCAGCAACATTTATAAAGTAATGTGACTCTTCATTTTCCCCAGTGATGACACCAACATCAATCTGTGATCTCAACCCTGAAGCACAGCCTCCATCAGAAATGATAAAAAAAAAAAAGTGCCCAGATTAAAAAATATCTAAAAGGTATTCAGCAATGAAAAAATCATCAAGTTTTGGAAAATCAAGTTTGAAATAAGAGAAATCAAGAAGAATAAAAGACAAGAAAACAGAGAAAAATTAAGAGTACCTTTAGCTATTCGATCAACAGCTTCAAACGGATCATTTTTCCTAATAAAAACAAATAAAAATAAACACGTATGTCATGATCAAGATCGGATGGTATGTCATCAGAATATCATACCAGATTTGTCTGAGCCAACTAACCATCCCAGTGTTCTTGCAAAATCAGACCCAGTCCCTAAGGGGATAAGCTGCAGCAACATACATCACAATCACATTAACCCTTGAGAAAAGCAAGCCATGTGCTACATGCTGCATACATCAGTAAAAACCTAACTTTGTGGGACAAAACCAAAGACAAGTAGATGTTGATAGTTACTCACACCAAGAGCAGTTGAATGGGCAACCTCCTTACTGTGATGTGTTACAGGTTTCCCAGCCCAGAAGAATCCATTGACAATCTAGCATATGCAAGAGGAATTTCATGAGTAACCAATAATTCTCCCACATACCCATGCATATTGACTAAAATGACAACATAAGCATATTGATTACTTGGGAAAAGTTTAAAAAGGTGATCATTTCATATTCCAACTCCAGTATGACTTTGATCTTCACTAATTTAATTTCATCGATACAAACCGCTAATTTGGTTGCTGGTTTGATTAACAAATGAAGGGTTTGACCTCTACAATACACCAAATTTATCTAAACAAAATTGTGAACATAACATGCAATATATTAAATTTTACTTGATAAGAAATTAAACCTCATGAAGCGTGCCATCACCTCCAACTGCAATTACAGCATCTGCACCCTCCCTAATTGCCTGCACATTTATAGTATAAAGTTGTTCAAATAGTTAAAAAGAAACCCAAACCAAGCTCAAGGACAACCCAGAAAAGCTCCGACAACCTACCTCCCTCGTAATGTCAATTGCATGATAAGGACCTGAGGTCAACGATTCGCATATCTGCTAATAAGTACGTAATACTTACAATTAGCCCAACAAAGATAAAGATGAACAACAATTCAAAGAGAAAATACTATAGAAGCATCAATGGGATTAGAAAACCAATGACATTAGGAAGGAACGCCCACATTGCAATGTCTATCGAGGCGAGAGCGAAGATATGGAAGCAGCTTTTTCCATTGTTTGCCGGTACTCCCATTAGCCCCTGCTCCAAGTAAAAAATGGCGATTATAAACAACTTGAGGTACAAGTACACTAAATCAAATAAGTTTCTATAAACGGAAAACCCTAATTGCGAAAACGAAAAGAGAAAATGGAGAAGAAAATGAAAGATGAGTAGTACCTTTAGGATTGACGATGAAGACGAGATCGCGATGTGAGGAGGAGGAGGAGGCTTCACCGCGAAGGATCGATAGGTCAGGAGCCATTGGATGCTCTGCTCTTACTACCCATGATTTTGCCATTTTAGATGATGACGATGATACAACTCTCCCACTGTTATCTGTACCTGATTGCCCCTTAACTGCTAACCTGACCCTTTTACTTTGTCATATACTTTGATTCTATCTACTGATATTATATAAAAATCTTATAATATAAAAATTTTAAACAATTATTCTTTTTTTAAGCCTATCATAAGTCAATTCTCAATTCAATTTTAATTCATTTAATGTAATTAAAAAATTATTTATGAAGATCATACCTCAACCTATTGAGGTTGAACCAGACATTGGTTGTGTTTGGTGAACAGTTTTTCAACTGATTGACTGAAATCAATTGTTTGACTCATATTAAAAAGCTTTTTATTTATTTGATTAGGAGTTGAGTTAAAAACCAGTTAATTTTTCACGCGCTCATTCAATGCAGTGTTTGAAGATAGCTTATTCATTCATGATGATCTCCCTCTCCCTTTTCCTGTCTGCTCTCTCTCGGTCTCATTTCTCATTAGGTTGCCCAGAACGTTTGAGGCATCAGATGATGTAGAACCTCTTCGGCAATCAGTCCGAAGAAGAAGAAGAGATCGATTCCGAGCACGAGTCCAATCTTCAACCCAATTACAACTCTATAACTCTCTATTTCTACCCCCATTCTCGTTTACCATCTTCTTTTCAGTGTTTGTTCGTGTTTGTGTTTATGATGTTATTACTTCATATATGTGTGATTTTGGGGTTTGATTTCTATGGTATTTTGAGGATTAGGGAATGTGCGTATTTTTCCTAGGGTTGATTTTTCCGATTAGAGGAGGGAAAGATTGAGTCTTTGATCGATTGTTTAGGAGATTTGGGAAATACTATGTTAATTGCGTTCCTTCTGCTTCATTGTGATACATTTGGCTTGATTGTATATGTGAAGTACAGGATTTTTCACAAATGCTTTTGGTATATCTATTGCCCTATTTTTGACGTTGAAACGTAAAAAAGAAAACTTTAGTTCACATTCTTCTGTCTTAATTGAAGAGACCTATGTGGTAACTTGTTTTATCTTATGGTAAAATTTTGATACTTATTTAGCAGATGAATATCATCAAAGTTTCCAACATTATGGGCCTTGATCAAAAACCATTTGATCCTAAGACGTATGTGAAAGAGGAAACATTTGTCACGAATGAATCTGGAGATAAACGACGACAGAGATCAGAAACTAATATAGTGAAATAGAAAAGGGTTTGAAATCTTGATGGAACTACATCTACGAGTAAATATTGTAGTTTTGTTGCTTCATAAAACTTCTCAATGTAAAAGAATGAGAAAAAGGTTTATAGTATAACTGATATTGGATTTCCTGCATCTCCTTGAACTTGTGTGAGTCTCACATTTTCATGTTTTTACTAAGCTATGGCATGTGAATTAGTAGCATACGGGCATGAGGAACCACTGTTAATTAGCTTATTATAAATTATGGACCAACACTCACTTGAATATAAATTTGCAAAACTGACGGATAAAATAATCTCATTTTTAGCCAAACAGCCCAAGCTTGTAGTTGCAATAGTCGTTCACTTGCAGATTTTGGCTGCAGAATTAGATTGGACCATTATTATACGAATCATCTTTTTATACGTAGTGGTTGGTAAATCTTGAGAGGGATGGGTCGTATTTGTTGATTTCTGATAATTTCAATGCTATTTTATTTTATTTTGTATAGTTTGATTCATTTTGTATCATAGTTGACAACATCCAATAAATTGGCAAGACTAAAGCAATCTGTCTGATTTTTAATACTTATATTTTAATATTTAATTTAACGTAATATTTGGGTTTTATTGATCATACGTTAAAAGTTGATTATTTAATATTTACAATTTTATTTTTATCATTTTCTAATATTATTTAATTATTTAATAATTCTTTGGTTAAATAAAGAGATATTACAATAAAATTTTATATAATTTTTTAATAATATTCACAAGTTAATTATATTACTCTTTTTAAAGTAAGGGATCAAATAATTTTAAATTAAGTAATTAATCAAAATATATCGATGATCAAAAGTATTTATATAATTATTTTGTTAGAATAGCCTAATTGTAACCAATTAAAGTAATTCACTAGTGAAACTAATTACAAGTTGATTAACAAGTATATAATCTTCTCTCGTCTTATATGATTAGATGACATCATCTCAAACAAGAAACAAAGGAGAAAATCACGGAGGGATGATATAGGTAGGATTAGTTGGTAAAAAAAAACCTTCCTCTCTTTTGTGACACTTATATGTTTTTTATTAGAGTTATAAACTTAATTTTTGTAGAATTAAATATCTAAAATATAAATTCTTATAAGAATATTCAATGAAATACTAAAATATATACTATTAATACCCTTATAATTTTTTTAAAGTGTGTTCTCATAAATCATTTTACACATAAACAACTAATACTAAACAACTAATTTTATCAAACATCTCTAACAAACAACTAATGCAATTTGTTGGTGAGATCAACTGATATAATCAGCTAACAGTAAATGAAATAAGTTGACTGTCAAACAGGGTCATTAATGAACCTAAATCAATAAGAACTAATCCTCTCAAAATCTCATATTCCCTGGGCAGGGGTGAGCTGGGCCACTACCCAGGGCCCACTTTTATTTTAAAAAAACTACTTGTGGAAGGTAGTTTATTAAAAAAAAATTTTAATTAAAGTCAGGGGCTACATCTTCTTTTTCGCCCCGGACTTACAAAATCTCAGGACCGGCCCTGCTCATAACCGACAACACTAATACTACCACACTAGACTTGCTTCAGTCTTCAGGACTCAGGTTTATATTCATTAATCTTCCACTTAAAAATTGAGAGAATTTTTTAATAAATTCAGTATTTGAATTGACTTATAAATGACTCGACCAAATAATCCATTAAGAGATATTTTATATGAGTTTACTTCTCATTTTACTAGTATTTTAGGAGAATGGTGGCAAAGTCTAAATGATTATTAACAACTAAACTATAGGACATTTAAGTCACCATTGTTGAATTACTCAGGATTAAATTAAATCTTTATTTAATAAAATCAAAACAATTATATCTAAAATAATAAACACTTAAAAAGATTTTTTCTTGAACTCGTAATAACACAAAACATTTTTTAAACGATTTAAAAAAATATGAATAATTTTTTAAAATTAGTAAAACTACAAAATAATTTCTCATCTTTTATCTTTTATATTATATAAATACCTTATATATAATGGACACTTAAAAATAATTTTTATTTGTATTAAATAGATGTTTTTAAAGCTTTATTTATTAACCTGGTACAGAATTAGTTTATTTATTTATTTACTTGTTTATTTTTTATTTTGATTTTTTATGTTCATATATATTTATTTAGTATTGTTTTATTTCTTATTTTTATATTTTTATTTATACAAACTTATTTATTAAATACTTTCCTATTAAGCCTAAATATTTTCTTATAATGACTTGTTTGATTTATTTATTAACCAGTCTTCTTTCCTGATTATATATTTATTTACTTGTTTTATCTTATATTTTGAGATTCTATCTTGTTTTATATTTATTTTATTAGTTATTTTATATTTTTATTTAAACAAATTTTTGTATTTTATTAGTATTTTATATGTTAGGTTTTTTATTTTTTATTTTTAATTTTTAATTTTTTTGTATATTATATATATATATCTTTTGTCATGTGGTTTATCAAAAATAGTCTCTCTACTTAAGAGTAAGGTTGCGTACAACAGAACTTCCTTAGGTTATGCATTTCAATGATACTTTTACCGGTAGTTATTGATGTAGATATTTTTTAAGATTTAAAATAATAAAATTCTAAAAAATTAACAAAATTAAAAAGTAATTTTGGGTATTTTACCTTGCATATGTGTGTGTGTTTGTGTGTTTGTTGAATTAAGAATGCAAACAAAGAGATTTACATAAATTTGTAGATATATGGATGCAAGACTCAACTTTGGTCCCTCTCTCGCTCGTTATATATATGTATGCTAATTAAGAATGCAAACAAAGAGATTTACACAAATTTGTAGATTAATTATATGGACGTAAGAGTCAACTTCGGTCCCTCTCTCGCTCGTTCATCTTAATCCCCTTTATGCTTATCAGGGTAAGCAAACTGGGTTGGGCCATCAATCAACCAAACCGTGAATTTTTTTTATTTTAAAAATTATGATAAATTAGTCCGACTCGAAATCGAATTTGATTAGATTCAAAGTTAGAGTTCGTATTTAATTATAATCGAGCTTATTCAGACCAATCCGACTCCGATTTATAAAGATTCGAGTTCGAGTTTGGGCTGTTTGAAGCTTAACTCAGCACTGATGTTTAATGCACAAGGACAATGATATTCGAAGTTTCTAACCATAATAAGGTTAGCCTGCTAATTTAGTACATGGAAACAAAACCAGATATGCAGATGATGATGAATCTTATCTCCTCGCCCTGCCCTTTGATTTGGATTCAAAATGGTGTTTCTTCAACTTTTTCTTCCGTGGTACAACAGTTTGGCTAGTGCCTTCTCTGAATGGCATCCCCATTAAGGCCAACATTCTCTGCCCTTCTCGGTCGGTGTTGGCGGTGGTTGCGATACACACATCCATTCCCCGGGGCTTGCCGAGTACATCAAACCTAATTTCTGGAAACACACTCTGCTCCCGGATTCCAATGCTGTAATTCCCATGACCATCGAAGCTATTTGGACTCAAGCCCTGGAAATCCCTTGTCCTAGGAAGTCCCAAATTGATGAGTCGATCTAAGAATGAGTACATCACCTGCAGAAATAGAAACACTGAGCAAGATCAG
The DNA here is from genome assembly GCA_026874005.2 of Erythroxylum coriaceum. Taxonomy (NCBI): domain Eukaryota; kingdom Viridiplantae; phylum Streptophyta; class Magnoliopsida; order Malpighiales; family Erythroxylaceae; genus Erythroxylum; species Erythroxylum coriaceum. The sequence continues at coordinate 814,577 of JANQAP020000093.1, forward strand.
GTGCTGAAATCCATTTAGTTTAGTAGAGAAAGTAGAGACTGATTCAAAGGAAGAAACATACATCCAATCTTAAACTAATAAGTCCAGGACAAAATGATGAAGATGCATTCCCAATCAAATACAACTAGCAAGAACATATGTGAAATTGCAGATGGTACAGTACTTTTTCCTGCAGCGTGACAATACGTGAAGTGTGATATAAATGAAAATATGCCCAAAAGACTCCCAACACTACGGCACTTGGTTTGTCTTCCGAGAGGAACCCGGAAGGCAAACACACAATAATCCTAACGTTGGATCTTTGAACTGAGACCTAGGCCAGAAGAATCTTGGAGTTTAGATATTCATACATATCAAAGTGTAATACCTATCATTAACTTGGAAGTATAACCCATGCTCTTCTTCACCATGTTACATTCAAGTATGACATTGCAACTTCTCCTACCAGTTTTGCGTCGAGTGATCAAGATTCTAGTATGGCTTTTGGGAACCAAATAATACTGTAATTGCCAATAAATATAGTAATCATCTATAACAGTATAAACTAAGCATCTCAAAGTTTTAAGTTCGCAGTGTCGTGGACATCAGCGCCATGAAATTTGAGTTTCCATTACACATGCTTTGAACACCATCCCACATTCAAAATCCAAGAACAAATTCACTTTCTTACCTGTTAATAGAGAAGTTATTACAGTAAAAACATGAAGCAAACTCACATTTCCTCGGAGTGTGACAGCAATCCCAAGCGGTTGACCCTCTCTGATCTTGAAGGTGGCAATGGAGTTCCTAGCTCGCGTCTTAACCGGTCTCTGCCCTGTAATCAATGCCAAATCATTCATTGCCGCTTCCAAGCCCTTGGCATTCTGTGCAGCATCTCCAATCCCACAATTCACCACAATTTTCTCAATTTTCGGGACCTGTGCGGTGTTACAACGTAAGCCCCAAAATCCCCAACCTTATCTAATACGATGTCCGTATAAACTTAAGAGTATGGACTCGAATACCTGGTGGATGTTAGTGTAAGAAAATTCTTCTTTGAGCAAAGGAATGATTTTCTCGAGGTAAGTGGTCTTGAGTCGATTGGCCTTCTCTGACTCCGACTTCTCTACCAGCACTACTCCGGTTGCTCGAATCGAGACGACACCATTGCCGTGTCTTGGGTTTCTGTGTGACACGAGTATTGATGATGGAGGTAAGAGTATGGAGTGCTGGCCCCGATACGACAACGCAGCTGGGTTCAAGAGTGACGCAGACGCCATTAGAAGTGGGGATTAAGTCTCTCTGCAAACCAGAGCGAGGGAGAAGGAGAGAGTTTCAATTGAAGGATTGGGCAGTAATACTATGGTACCGGATTTCTATTTATCTACGAAACCACCCATCAGATTGAAGCCAATGGTTGGGCCTTTTGCAATTTTAAGCAACACCGGTGGTGATTACTGGGTAGAGGTGTTATGTGAATGAGAAGGGATAAGATATAAGGCAAGGGTTAGGCGCCCTGTCGTTATTTTCAGTTTTGCCATTGGCCACATTGATTAATTTTGACTCCTTTCTATATCATAGTGTATAAATTTAAAAGTTCTATATCATAGTTTAAAGAATTATTTAAAAAGTAAAATATTAATTAGTATTAATTAAAATGTGCGACAATACTAAATATAAATATTAGTTAATCCATCATATTATTTATTAAATTTTTATAAAAAATTTAATTAAAAATAATATTTTTATTAATTAATAATAAAATCGCGTACTATTTAATCTCTTCATATTTATCGTGACTATATTGTTGTTATTGTTATTTCTTTTCGTAACAAAGTAATATACAAAATTATTATAGACATATTTGAAAAATTCTATATCATGTTTGTTACAACTAAAATAATTAAAATTTTTAAAAGAATTTATAGCTAAAAGATTATACAATACTCTTTTTTATATTGAAAATACTAAAATTAAAAATAAAATATATAATTTAAATAAATTGATATTTAATCTTAATATTTAGTTATAAAATATTTTTAAGACAATGTTGTTTTATTAAATGAAAAAAAAATAGTGTGAGAATAATTAATTTGGAAAAGAAAAATGAGTTAGATTAAGATAAGGTTAGAAAACGACACGCTTTATATCACTTAATAAAGAAAAGTTTAGTAGAGCGTGAGTGGCCCCCACAAAGACTGCTACGTACGGTTCATTGAGGCGCGTGTAGTCACGCGGAAAACATCCTTTATTTGATCGCACATTTTCATTTTTTTCATTTTATTGTTTTACCTCTCTCTCTCTCTCTCTCTGGATATAAGTTTTCCCTCTCCTTGCGCGAGCTCCCTTCGATTTGGAAATGAGATTTAGGGATTGAGGATTGATTCCCTTATTTTTCACTGCTCTTTTGTTTTTTTCCCCCTTTCTCTCTGTGTCTAATTGCTTTCTCTGCCTCTCCGATCCAGGTAGTTTGCTTCTTTTTGTAACGTGACAAAACCCTAGTTTTTGGAGTTTCTCTTATCAGCTCAAAACCATACAACTTGTCTCATTCAATCACGTTTGGCTCATCTGTTGTGATTACCAAGCGATTTTGATGGCGTAGGGTCAGAGATTAAAGAATCAGTAACTTTTGTACATATATCTTAGCATTTTTAGCTCGAATTTGGCGAGGAAACTGCGGTTTCGCTATTGCGATTCTACCGCTTTTGTAAGGATAGTTCGGGAACTTTTTTTTTTTTCCTATTAGCTGGATCAGAAGGATGGATTTAGCTTGATATCAGCAAGTATTTGACCTTATATTGATTCGCAGTTCTGGTTGAGTTTGAGTTTGATCAGGCGTGTGCTAACGGGTTTTCGATGAGCTTGTAACTGACGGATTGCGTACATCTTTTTATGCCAAATTAATCAATCTCATCAACCGGTTCATTGCCAGTGGTAATCGTAAAGGATTATATTTTCGACGTGTATACTTGGTCTAAAATTGGTTTTGGACGTGTAATATGGGCAATTTGTAGCGCATTCTGGATTGAATATTTGAGTTCATATGTTGTGGGCAGTGGGTTTTATTAAACAACCCGAGTGATTAGAGTAATTTCCAGGTGCCTTTTGTCAGTTGTAACCAAGTTTTAGCAGAATGAGTTTAGAAAGTGAAGACCGACATGGACCAAACCAGCAATCAGACAGGAACCATGAATTGGAAAAGTAACTATATTCATTTGATGTGTTTCCTTTCTTTGCTTTTCCCTTTCTGGGTTTTGAAGTTTACAAATATACTTGTTTTGATGATTTAGGAGGTTAAAGATTTTCTACACAAGAGATTTTCTTTTATCATTGAGCAACTTGGATGTTTGCAAAAAGTTACCAAGTGGATTTGACCAGTCGCTTCTAAGGTGGGTTGCTTATTCAGAAATTAAGCTATTAGTCCTATCTATGCATTTCTCATAATGTTAATTCTTTGCATTAGCAGTGCTAATCTCTTTTTTATTGTTTTCCTGAATCCTTTTCTCCCTTGTTTTCCTTTTATAACAGTGAATTTGAAGATTCTTCAGTGGATCGATTTAGAATTTCTGGAAGTTTATCATCTCAAACTTATAGACGTAATGAGTATAGTTCTTCTCCACCCACTAGAGGGGAATTAAGTAACTATTCTCGAGTTACTCATGGAAGATGGGATAATCGATCTTCCGGAAGGGGTGATCGGGACAGTGATTCACAATCTGACTGGGATTCTGGTAAGGCTTTAAATGAGTTTGTTGTCTTTTTGATATTACAAGTTTGATGAGGTTTTATTACTACTTGGCATTTCCAGTCCTGCAGAATACTTTGAAATGTAAGGCTAGTTAAATTCTAGTAAATGATGGTTCATTAATCCAACATTCTGTTTTATTTTATTGAAAAATGCTTCTTGTACCGCTATTATTGATAACTATTAATTTAAGATTCTGGAAGACGTTATGGAAACCAATCTCGGCGTTCTCGGCAAGTTCCTGAGCATGATGGACTTCTCGGGAGTGGTTCTTTTCCAAGACCACCTGGATTTGCAGGCGGGTCATCAGGTACAAAGTTGCGAGCTGGTGATCATTACCAACTCAGTAGGAGTACTGAGCCATATCACCCACCTCGACCTTATAAGGTGAATACTGTGCCTGTCTCTTTGTAACAGTAATTTGCATATGAAAGTACAAGCATAATACTGAATGTTTTCTGGGTTTTAGTAGTATGTGTTGGTTCTTTGATGAACCGTGTCTATCCTAGCTGTTGAATCAACAACTTGATGATGAACCTAAAGTTCTGTCAGAACTTATGTCCTCCTCTAAATCTTCCCGGGCATGCACTGAATCCCTCCCCTTCACTTTTGCAGGCAGTGCCACACTCACGTAGGGACACTAATGACTCGTACAATGACGAAACATTTGGTTCTTCCGATTGCACGAGTGAGGACCAAGCAGAAGAAGAAAGAAAGAGAAGAGGTACCGTATCTTATTGCAAGTTTCAGGGAGAATAAAATGGCTCTAGTTTCCTAACATTGACTATATTACTTTTAATTGGTTGCAATTTTAAACGTATTTCCTTTATACGCAGCTGCCTTTGAGTTGATGAGAAAGGAACAACAGAAGGCTTTTCAAGAAAATCAGAAGTCAAATCCAGAGAAGTCAAAAACTGGCTTTGACATTAGTTTGTTGCTGGAGGATCCAAAAGATAATAAAGCAAATCTCAACAAAAACAATGAATTTAATGGGCCAATTGGACGGCCTAACTCAAATAATGAGTCTGATAAATCCTCTGTCCCGTCGCCGGCTCCAGTGTCTAGACCTCTTGTTCCCCCAGGGTTTTCAGGCGCTATACCTGCAAAGATTAATAGCACAAAATCTCTTGGCCAACATCTTGCATCGGAGGTAATATTTTTTGTATCATTCAGTATGCCTGTGATATAAGGTCGCATGATCTGCACTTACTAGAAATGCTCCCAATAGTTGAAATATAGTTGTAGGGCTTTATCATATCTTCTTGAAGTTGACTTTACTTGCTGTTCAAGAATTGAGTTGGGCTCTCATATAAAACATGAGTATTTTATTATTTCATTATGTGATCATCACTGATATTTGTTTTTTCGTCTTCAGCTTGGAAAAGAATTTGGGGATAACATCTCAAATTCCAAAGACATTCTGATGGTAAATAGAATTTCATCTAATCAAGAGGAAAAGAGTAATATAGGAGAAGCGGATTTGAGTAAGCTGCAGCTTGGAAGTCCAAGTGGTCATGTTTCACTAAATGACAAGACTGAAAAGATTCTTAATCTATCATCAGCTTTGGAGGTTTCCAGTGAAACTGGTGCCGATGGTCAATTTTACAGTACATCTAAACTTTTAGAAGCCTTTGAATCTCCCGAGGACAGTGAACTATTAGGGCCAAACAACGGTGTAGTGGGGAATAATCTGGTGGGTGAATCAAGTCCTGCCCATTCAAACTCAATCCTTGAAAAGCTTTTCGGTAGTGCTGTGATGTTAAATGGTAGTGGCTCTTCAAATATTGTTGAGGTAATCTTGTTGTCTTTATGATCTTTATGTTGTGACTGTGATGCAACCCACTCTGTCTCTTTGACCTGCCTAAACCTTCCCTGGTAAAAAAGTCCTATTATGCAGAATGGATTATTTTGGTTTCATCTGAATTTAGGATTCACAGGGAGAGAACTTTTATAGAAGTTCAAAATAGTTATTGTCTGTGTGACAATAACCTGAGATATGGTTTCGTATCAACTCTTCTATACTGAAATAGTAATATACACTTAACCTTCCCCAAGTCCCTGATTCTTGTTTACTAATCTCCTAAAGAAATTTGGCTGCTTTAGTTATAGTAGATATGGTTGAGAATCACCTCTAAATTATATTATAATAAAGACTGTCTTAACATGTCTTGTACGAACTTGCACTATGGAATTATGTCGAGTTGGTCCAACAGTTCACTCGATCATATCCAACTTGAATGGACAAAATCTTAACCATCTTAATGAATTTTTCTCCATCATGAACTGTCATCAGGATTAGATAAAATTTTCAATGTTATGGTTAAACCTGCTGCATTGATTAATTTCTTCTCTTTGTTTCTGCAGCATGGTGATGTGAAAGCAGAAGATACATTAAGCCCTCACAATTCCCAATCTTCGAAGTTTGCACAGTGGTTTTTAGATGAAGGTAGAGCAGTATGGATATTCGATACTTGCATGTCTAGGGATATCAGCTAGAATTGCTATAAATGCTACATGAGTCCTCTTCTCTCAATTTTAATTTTTGGATTTCAGAAAAGCAGCCAGTTGATGGTGATTCATCTACTAGGCCGGCAGATCTGCTCTCATTAATTGTTGGTGGTGAAAAGTGTGGATCACAAATTATTGATGCTAAAACTACCAATCAAATTCCTCAGAAGTATCCCTTCCAAAGCCCGGAACGCAAAAGGGGACATGTGTCTTCAAATCTAGTTCCCATTAATGCAGAAGATGTAGAGCAGAGTTACAACACTGATAAAGCAGAGATTACTCCAGCTGTACTTACATGTGAAGACCTTGAGCAGTCAATTATGTCAGAAATTACTCAAAATGGATCCACTTTCAGACATCCCGTCCAAGGCTCAAGTCATCTTGATGCTAAAGCTGAGCAGCAGAAAGTTGATGTTGATGACCATGCATCCCAGCATCTCCTTTCTTTGTTACAGAAGCCTGAATGCCCGAATGACACAACACACTCGGACAATCCAGTGATCAGATCTTCAGACAAGCCACTAAATCATGGTTATGGATCTAACTATTCAATGGAGACAGATGCTGAAAGTGCAGCTCATCCACATAAGCCTCTGACCCTTGAAGCACTTTTTGGGACTGCTTTTATGAAGGAGCTGCAACCACTTGGAGCGGAAGCCTCTGGTCAAAGGAATTCAAATGGATGTGGAAGGGTTGATGTTCCAAACTCTCATGGTTTATCTTTTCACAGAAGAGGTGATGGTCAAATGGCTTCTGTGGTTGAAGTTGGATCCAGCAAAGCAAGTTATGGAAGCAGTGTTTTTGCCTCAAACCAGAGACAACAAACAAAAACTGATGTTATTGAAAAGCAATCCTCAGGATTTGATCCTCGAGATCAAGTGGAGTTGTCTTTGCTTCTCAAAGATTTGGGATCTAGGCATGATGGCTCTGATAAATCTATTGAAGTCAGTTTTCCTGAAGAAGATAGATTAGTTATGATCAGCGGTCCTATGAACATTCAGAACTTCATGCCTGCCAAGAATTCAGCTAAAGGTGAGTTATTATCCAGCTCAGAAATGATCAGCGGTCCTATGAACATTCAGAACTTCATGCTTGCCAAGAATTCAGCTAAAGGTGAGTTATTATCCAGATCAGAAACTACAGTTGACATTGCTGAGAAGCTGGCAGCTTTAAATTCTGCATTCAGGAATGAAAGACCTATTGCAAGAGGTCAAGATGGGGTGCCTTTTCTTCGAGCTCCTTATGACCCAAGGGACACGGATGTTCATTTGCCTAATCTTCATGCTCAGGCATCATCTTCATTGCGTCATCCTTCCCAGTTGAGCCATACAGGACCAATGGTACATGCTTTAGATTCTCACCCTACTAACTTCAATGATCAAATGAAGTTTATGCCGCCGGTGAATATCATCCCTCATGATGCTCCTAGCAAACAATTCCCAGCCAATATGCTTCAGCCTCCTTTTCCACACCCTGACAGTGGAATGCCTGGAATAGATCCTGCAATCCACAATCCTATGATACAGCAAATTCATATGCCAGGCAGTTTTCCCCCACCCCACATATTACGTGGTTTTCCCAGGGGTGCCCCACTGCCTCCACCTGCTGAGAATCAGGTGACTGGTTTCATGCCAGGACCCAATCCAATACAAACCTTTGCTCAAAGGCAACCCAACATGGGGGGAGGCTTTGGAATTCCACAGCAAGGTAAAAGTTAGTTATTGATTTGTACTTATGTTGATACTTTGATTTGGTTAGACTTACGAATATAGACGATGTGTTCACAATTAAAGTAGGCTTCATAAGGTAAACCCTGGGATGCTTTGCCACTTAGATCTCTACAACTAATGAAGATCGTGCTTTCTTTCTCGTTGTAGTTGCATTTAACAAGTATATGTTGAATGATTAGCATGCTGGAATAAATTCGAACTTGCACAATGGGAAATTTTGGATTTATCTTATGACTATTTCGCATTTCTCAGTATGAAATGTTGGAAGCATCATCATTTACTGTGATGGCTATACAAGACTTTGGACTCTTTGATTTTCTTCCTTGTGAAGATCCTTCTAGTAAATGCACAAATTTTAGTTTGTTAATGTGCCGTCTTACATTAATGTATTTGTTACCTCATGTGGATTAACGTTTGGATTCCGGTCATTGAATCAAGCTTATAGTAACTTGTCTATTCTGTTCCTGGCTAGGTGGTGGAGCCAATCATCCTGAAGCACTTCAAAGGCTGCTTGAGATGGAACTTAGGTCAAAGCAGATCCACCCGTTCGGCTTAACTGGTCATAACCCAGGAATATATGGTCATGAGCTGGACATGGGTTCCGGATACAAATGAGGACTCGTGATCCCATGCTCAAACTCTGTGTTTACTTGGGAAGTGGGTCTAGTGCTCTTTGAGGATTTTACTGGACTCGTGATCCTCATGAGGGGTGTGTATTAATGGATTTTACTTTTGGACTATGAATATCTTTGGGATTTACAGTTGCTTTCCGTAACGAATAATTAGGGATGGACTCAAACTCAGGTATTTTTAGTTGGGTCTTGATTTGGGTTGTTCAGGTTTCGGTTCGAACATACAACTTTTTTAAGTAAACCGGTATCGTTTTATTTAGAAGAGTTAGGTTTTGAGCTAATCTAGACCTAGGTAGTACAGCCTTGGCTTAATTAAAAAAAAAACCATTTTATACTTTTAATCTAAAAAAATTATTTAAAAAAATTGAAGTGGTTCAATGTTTTCCTTTAAAAAAACCTAAAATTCAAAATGTAGTTGATAAGAAGCCGCTAAATTATTGAAACCACTTGGTTTAGTCTAGTTGGCTTTGTTTAGATTATTCAAAATAATATTATTTTGATTTTAAATCTTTTAAATTAAAATGATTTAAAATGATAATGCTTCGGATTGAATTTTGAATTGAACGAATTGTGGAATTTAAACTTGACTTAAAATCTAATTAATTTAAAGTTGCTCCATTTGCTTTACTTATTTGGAGTACAAACTGGTAAAACTTTCACTAAACTATGAAAAGTGTTTAGTATTCATTCTTATCTAACTAGTTATTTAAGGTATGGTAATTAAATGATACTCGATAATCGGTGTATTTCTGATTTTAGGGTTGAAAAGTAACCCAAGATAACAAAAGTGTTAATAAACACATCAAATCTTTTGTCTCACTTATTCTGTTCTAATCAGATAAATATATGAATAAAATTTAATAAAATATAATAAAAATATCATAACCAAAACAAGAAATCTGATTTTGTTGGTAAATCGTTAGTCTTTGGTCACGGGGTGGTTTGCATTCCTTTTGCACATCAAGTAAAATTCTCTTTATTACTTTTGGTTTTTCTTTTTATGACTTTAGGAAACAATCAAGTTGATACAACATAATATCAAACAGAAGTCAGTGCTAAGATCAACGCTAGAGAGAAACATCGCCCGTTTAATACTATTATTTCAAGGGATAAATGTAGACATTTTGGTCTAATAGACAAAACTCAACTTCAGGATGAACACTCGAGAGGTTCAAACTTCAAACCGATTAAATCTAAATTGAATCCAATTTAAAACTTAAAACTTGCTCAAACCCTAGCAAGCTTCAAGTCCAAGCCTAAACTCAAGTTTTATAGAATACAGGCTCAACCTGACTCATTGACATTGAAAAACGAAAAGCAGAAGTTTTGGCAAAACTCATGGAAACCGACGAGGATGCATAAAAACTACAAAAAAAACCAATACAAATTACAACCAACAAAAGGGAGCTCCCTTATAAAAGATGGAAACATCAGTCGGTAGCCAGATATTGCTCCCAACATGGAACTCAACCCAATACTACTACATTTATCTACAGAACAAGAGTTATTTACATACAAAGAATTTGCAAATTATGAGAAAGGAGCCCTTATATCACAAATACTCAAAACCAACACTCGTCAAGTAAATCAAATAAGAATCTTTTTTTACTCAACCGTAGACTCTACTGCTCTTTGGTAACCTAGAAGAGAACCAAAAGACCCCTTCATCTTTTCCAATGTTATGATGCTGGAATGGCCATACCAGAGTTATCAGTGATGACATTGCTGTAAGAATCCCCAGATTTTGCCTTCTCCATGGCGCCGTTATACGAAGCAAGCACCCTTCTCTGTGTCAAAATTGTAAACAATGGGAAAAGTTGAGTAATACAGGATGACTAAAACTCAAACCTCCTAATATTGATGACAACTCAAGGAAGATTAGATTGACATTGATCGTAGAAATAAAATAGCTTGCCATGAACAGGAGATTCTTTAACACAAGCTCCAATGTCACACCAATAGTCCACGTTGGGATGTTGTTATGTGTACAGAAGTCACTAAAAAAGCAAACGAGAGCAACTAATAAGCACTTGGAAACCCTTTTCTTAGATTTTTGAGCAGGGTATTACTACAAATGCTTAAACAAATAAAAAAGTCCATAGTTTTCTAATAGTTAGGTACTTCTTTCTTGGCATATCTTTAAACAGGAGACACATGACAGAGAGTGTTCAAGAGATGGAAAGTTATTACGAGGCACTAACAACATGTCCTCCAAAGACAAACTCCCTAAAGTGCAATGATCTCATCCACCGTATGGTCTACATAATTCCTAAAGTATCATTTTCATTCTAGCTCGAGTTTCGAACAAGAAGTTTCCATGACCCAAATTAGAGCACCAAAATAACCTTACAGACCACAAATGAGAGAATCTTATCACAAACAAAGTCACACAGAGTAAACACTGACAAACATAAATGGGTAGAACCTAATAGTCCAGTAGCACATAAAAGGGCTAATGACATACTAATCAAAGCAATTTACAAGGAAATGTAAAGATATCATTTTAATAACGAACTTACATGGTCCTCAAACTCAGGACTCATCAAATTAACAGTGAGGTTCCTCATCAGCAACAATACCTGTGATTGAGACAAATTAGTTTCAAAAACAGAAATGGCGCAAATTGCTAAATTAGTATCATTAAAAGTCCAAACAAAAGCCTATATGCACCTTACTACTGTTGTTTTGTGATTAACAAAAGACATTCAAAGTGCATCAACTCTTTCAATAATATATAGAATTCCAATCTCTACACATTCCAAACCCCCTAACAATCTCAAGCCCATGTAACCTATAGGGGCCAAAAAAATTGTAAAATGAGATTGAATGAAATGACATACCGTTTCCAAATTTATTGGGTCCATCTGTCTCAGTTTCTTCAAGTGACCACTGGCGTTGGGATCAAAGATGCTGCCAATGAAAGTATATACTTGGGAAAAATCAGGCAACACTGCATTAAGGCCAACCCAATCTTATCATTCATAGAAGTATAGAGATATTTGAATATGGACTATAAAGAATACATAAAATATCAGAAAAGGGAATTACTTACACCATGATCCCAATGGACCAGATGCAACTTTATCTGAAAGGCGACACTTAAATAGTCTATTTGAAAAAGAAATAAATCATGCATGCTCAACACCATATAAGTAGGAAGTTTGTCAAGATTTTGCACATGTAAAGTTGATAATCCCAAATCTTTTGCACGTGTAAAGTTAGTTATCGAATGCAAAAAGTGATTTAGATCAAGGAAGGGACAGATACTAATTTTCAAGCTTCATTATAACCTGCTGTACATGTTCCAACTATTATGAATCTAAAGCTACTATACTAACCTCTTGTAACTTGGCCTTGATCCCGCCTATCAACTATATCAGAAGTTTGCCAAGTTTTTGGAGTGCTTCCATTACTACTACTATAGCAACAATTCTCTGCAACCACTGGTCCAAGCAATGTACCATCATCTAGAAAAGGAAAGATAAAACGTCATCAACATCTCTCAAGAGAATGGAGCCAGTTGTGAAAAAAATTATTTAGAGATATACAGGAACTAGCAATACTTTTTGTCACTTGTGACATCGTGAAAGACGTTGTTGAGTCAAAACCCCAAGAAGATACAGCGCCTCTTGTTATTGGATCCGCAACCACTGGCGACAAATCTGTTCTGTGAATATATAATGGGTCAAGTGAAGCAGTGGAAGTTTGGAACGGCCCAGATTCAGGGGATGCCACTAAAGCTGCAATAGTCACAAATAAGCAAGTGTTAATATGAAATGAAAATAAGTCTAGTCCCCCTCTTCTTCCTTTTCTCTCTATTCCCCAAATGTCAAATAAACACTCGAAGTAAAGGAAACAAGCAAAAAAGAGGTAAGGTGGGCAAGACTAATCACTTTTTGGAGCCTTCTGCGGATATGGATGTGATGCTTTTCTTTTGGGTCTAGGCGGAGGAACATGTTCACTTGTCCCATTCTTCTGAACCTTCAGAAAGTACTTCTGCGCATGGCTACGGATCTGCAAATAACATCACTTAGTATAACACTCTTAACTGAATTGATCTGCTTTCTGTATTAATTTAATAGCTGTATAATGGGTGGTAAAAGATAAACTAAGAAAAATAACAGAGAAAGCAAAAATCTGTTACAAACTTTTTGCAATGTGATAAAAAGGAATATAGATAGCATGGTCAAATATATCTATTCAATCATTTCATTATTCTTCTCTAAGTATGTAACAAAAATCATCTTTACCATTTTATAAGCTTTTGCCGATTATGAAACCCACAGAAGATGACTCCTATGTTTCTCACCAGCAAATTTCTTCAGATCATCCATCTATTAATCAAACAATATAAACCTAATTTGAAATGGAGCCTCACATAATCATCGGATATAAAATAATAAACATCAAGCAACCCAAAAAAAAAAAAACCTGCTAAACCCAGATTCTTACTTAAAGGAGCTGGAAATTACAAACGAATAACCTGGCCACCATTCAATGCTTATATCTGAAAAGCTTGAAAATTTTAAACTCAAAAAGCACCTGGATGACTGTCTTTGTCCCAACAAATGCTTCAATTTTCTTCCAATCACGATCAAACCTGTACCAGGAACAAAACAACAACAGAAATTAAATTAAAATGCTGATGCATGCAACAAGAAAAATTATTTATGAAGACAGCATTTAATACCTAATTGCTTCTTTGCAACTATGAACCGTGCTTGGAAATTCCCCCCTTTACAGGGAAGCAACTCAATTTCAATTGCAATCCAATATAGTACTTTTGTAAGTATATTTAAATTTCCATAAACAGCAATCACATAAATTCATTTTAGAACTTGGCAGTCTAAAAACATCCATCTAACACCTATAACTTGCTCTTTTGGCCATATAAAACAAATATTTAAATAGAAATAAAAAAATTAACAATCCGTGAAATTGTTCCATTTCTCATTTACCGGCAATTGTTGGATGAATCATAAATTCAAACTAAGAATAAAAATTAAAAATAAAAGCATCCAAATCAATAATTCAATCTTCAGCTCATATTTCACCACCAAATCAAAAACAGAAACCCGAACTCCGAAATTCCATTTCCATAAATCTCTCAAATTCAATCTCCTCCACAAACAAACGCACCACAACACAACACACCACACCAAACCAAAACAGAAATGAAAATCCAAAAATAAAATAAAACAACTCACAGTTGAAGAGCTTCTAGAAACTTGTCGTGCTCCTGCTCTGTCCAGCTCTCTCTAGACTTGGTAATAGTATACGGTTTCCGGGCCTTTTTACTATTTGGATCCTCCAGGAACGACATCGTATTAGCTTCAGCTGTACTCGACGCGTTATAACTACTCGTCAGCATAACGCCGTTAATCGCAGCAGCGGTAGTAGTAGCAGCAGGATCACTGGCTGTTGCTACCGGTTGCAGAGAATCCAAACTCGAAAGCCCCATATACATAGGATCAAACCGCCTTCACTGAACCGGGTCCAGTTACTAACTTGCTCAGTTCTAAGCTTTGGTTCGGCAATAACTCACAGATACCTTGAAGAGTTGAGAGAGAGAGTGTATGAGTTGGATTAAGAACGAAGGGTCGAGAGAGGACTATATATAGAGAGCAAGAGAGAGGAAGAGGAGGTGGAGGTGGGATTCGGGACGAAACTAATCTTACCTGTTTGGTTTCGCGTCGTACACCTGTCGAGATCCTACCGTCTTCATTTAGACTCGGGTCATCCGTGACCCGGCATGTGGCAGATCAAAAGTCCGGACTGAGGAGTATGTGGTCAATTGGATTGACTTTTGTACGGTAAAAGTCTAATCTTCCGACTAGTGGGCAGAATTTCTAGTGGCGTCAGTCAATTAGAACGGGTTTGTTTTATGCTAAATTTGGATTAGGCTTAATAAAAATTAATTAATATGAGTTAGTAAGTAATTCAATTATGTAAGTAATTATTTTAAAAACAATTGATTTATGTATAAACTAAAATTTGTAATATAACTCTTTTGAAACTTATCGGTGAAATATTTCACGAGACATCATAACAAAAAATGTCTTTCCCGATTCATGTAAACGACGTCTCGTACTTTAAATTTTTGTTATTCTCACATGCCCCAATCAAGGATTGCCAAATAGTTAACTATACCTATTTAATCTTTAAGAGTTAACTCTAGAAAATATTAAATATTTAATCCTAATAATTACTTTAGACATTTAAAGCATAAACTATTTCCTAAATTGTCCTAGGAAGCAACGAAAAAGCTTGAGTGCGCGAGAAAGTTCCTCAATTTCACGCCCAACACAAAAGCAAGAACGTGGGAGACGAGTGAGAAATGAGAGTGAAAGCTATTGCTGCACAACCGAAGCTTCAGTTTTAGTTAGGTATTGATATTTTGAGACCATAGACAAAGCCTGTTTAGCTTTATTTTATCAATTACATCGAAGCAACCCAGTTAAGATCCGACAGATTTGTGTGCTACTTGAAGTCTTCTTACATGAATTTGACGACCCTACCAATAGGAACAGCTAAGATCGAAGGACAAAATTACAAGGACAGGAATGAACAGGATATGATCAACATGGACAAAAAACAGTATTTTCTTTGAACATGACAAACTGAAGTGGGGATTAAGAGAAGAATCATTCGTTCCATTCAATAAACAGTTCGCAGATTTTTCTCATACAGGTTAAAGTACCTCCAACATTTCATCAATCACGCGGCAAACAAAGGCACAAACCATTGAATGGTTACATCCTGGTAGCATTTCAAAGAAAAAGGAGTAAATAAAAAGGAAAAGGAAAGAGACAAGACTGAAGTTAAAGAGATGTCAAATTGTTTTGATGAAAAACCAACCTCAAAGGAATTAAGAAAAATGACAAGAAAATCGTTAGGTTCTCGGCAGCCCAAACTCTCAGGACCTAATCGAGCCATCGAGTGACACCATCATCTTCTCCAACGGTTGCCAGAATCTCTACACGAACGTCCAAAACGGCCTGCAGTTTGTAGATAAGAAGGTTATGTTTGGGGATAAGAAAGATCATAGAGGGCCATTTTAGATGATGGTTGATGGATTTGTTTGAACATCATATGTCTGTTCATGTCCAAGAATTAAATCCAAAAAATGCCTTTATTCCCAGTATTAAGTATGAAGTCTAGTCACTTCTGCACTGACAATATGACGATGAATGCTTATGCCTCTCAAATAGTAGTGAATGCTGAACACAGACTCAAAAAGAAGAAACAAACTTACCAAAGGATTTCTACAATTAACCAGCCTACACTCCTCTAAAGAGCCTTCGAACATCCAATTCTCCCAAACATCAAAGCTGTGACTAGCAAATACAAACTCCATTCTTCTATTAATCTGCAATTTCAACACAAAAGTCACCTCAAAGCTAAGCAGCTGTAAGTATTGCATTTAGTCTCTATGATGCAATGGCTCTACAATCAACCACACCATAGAATTCATAGGACATAATTTGCACAGAATACCTTGTAGAAAGTTACATGGTACAGTTGCATAGATAAATGGCCAAAACCCAAACTTATTTTTGTTGCTTTGGCAATTATAATATGCAATTAGAACCTCGTAATAAAGCAGTGATATCAAATTCGATTGATCTTTACTAGCTTGCACGAATAGAAAATGTTTAATGAAATCCTTTTCCATCACTATTGGTAAAAGCTAACAGATTAAACTACTCACATGAAAAACATATATGCAACCACAAAATTTATAAATGATACTATAGCATTTCGTAATTATTTCCCAATCAGAACATCCATTCATTCACCGTGTTTTCTTTGGAAAGTGATGGCAAATGATACTTTTACACAAATGTGTCTCAAATTCATTCTAGCACGACTAATTTCTTAAACTTCACAGGGCATGTTGAATGGTATGACAGTTGGTCTTTGTTAACATAAAGTACCTGCAACAACTTTCCACCTGCAGCAAAAGATCGCAACCCTATTGTGTCCTGAAGAATATTTGCCCATGAAAAGATAATCAAGCCACAAAGGCAACAAATCAAAATAACACTTTACAGGAATCAAATTCTGTAAGACAAACCTTGCTTCTAAAAACAACAAGGAACTGGGCCGCAGGATCTCTTTTTGCCACATTTGACATGGGATCCAGGAACCAGCCACCACCTTTAACTCTTTGCCTCGCAACATGAAATGCGGGGCGATCTCTTGCATATAAAGCTATAACACACCCATCTTTCAGCATGTCACCAGACCGTTCTGTAAGCTTCTTACTTGAACTTGACGGCTGATCAGATGTTGATTCTTGAATCAACTCAATTGGTGTTTTCCTATTTTTCGAATCTTCGGGTGAAGCAAACCGGGAGCTGGAACTTAATACTTGTTCAGTACCACTCATTCCAGTGTCATCTTCCCGATGTGAGGTACTTTCTTTTCCTATTTGAGAAGGAACATCTAACTTATGCTGGGATTTTTGACGGCCATGTCTCTTTTTCGCCTTCTTACCTGATCTACTGTGTCTTCCTTCAGAATTGCCAGTCGTATTTTGAGACAACCCAGAACCCGGAGCCTGGTTTGGAGATTGTGTTGATTGATTGATACCCTTTTTCTGAGAACTTTCTGGGCTTCCCTGAATATCATCTGTTAACCGCTCACCAACTGAACCACGTAAATCACTCTCTTTCGCTTCTCTAGGATAATGTTCACCTTCATCACCTATTTCACTTTCTGCCTCTTCCACATCAGAGATGACATCCTTAGGAATAACCCCGTCAAAGAAAAATGATTGCAACACAGAGATGGCCTTATCCCTTATTTCCATCCATACTTCTTCACTATAATCTGCACTGCGTGGAAGTATCAGTACATTGGGCATCTCTTTTACCTAAAGCAAATATGATAATCCTAAATTAGTAAGCAAATGGTGCATTGTAATGCAAACAGATATACAATGTATAGTACCAAGCACAAACATCACATTTGACAAATAGAGAGTCAAATATTCCATTATCAGGCCTCAGACCATCCAATGAAACCATTCTCATAGCATTTGAAGTATTATTAAAACATCTTATTGAACTTACCCATGCTTCCATCCATTGTGGCCCTTCAGCACCATCCAAAGCACAACCAGCCAGTGTCCCATCAATTAGAAGATGCTTTAAAGCGCAATCATCAAGCAGCTGACTGCTGCCTGTATTCACTAGAAATGCTCCTAAAGGAAGAAAGAGGGACAATACAACATTAAATCAATGTAAGTTAACAATTCTTTGTGATCTCGACAGCATAATGCCAAAATACCTGGTTTTACATGCTGCAAACATTCTGCATTTATAATCTGAAATGTCTCATTCGTTAAAGCACAGTGGAGTGAGATAAGATCACTTGCAGCTAGTAAATCATTCAGAGTATCCATTCTCCGAGCAGCAGGTGGAAATTTTATAGATGACATGCTAATTTCACTTTTAACCTGCTTCAGTATAGTTCAGGGAAAGAAGATGATCAAAATCAAGTCCAGATGCATACAAAACTCGCTCGAGAAAAATTATAAGAGCAAAGAGCAAAATTCAAAATTCAAAATTCAAAATCCACAAACAACAATTGAGTGATAAACAGAATCAGAAAGCACAGAACATCTTCCACCTCTCACCATTTCCCAACAGAAACTGTTCAATCCCTTAAGACACTGGACTTGTAAAACTCAGATGCTTAGGTCTCAAGTCAGGAACATCATGCGGAACACAATTACAGAGCATAGCTTGGTCCTTTAGAATCAAACAGACAGTTCAATGTGGCATTGAAGAGGTGAAATGTAACAATAGAAAACTTACATCGAAGTAGAGAACACTGATCTTAAAAGCCAAGCTCCTAATTGCCAAATACTTAGCCGCAGCAGATCTACCAACGATCCCTAATACAAGCCCTCTACACCTCCTCATGCCTTTACACAATGGTTGCACCGATCCCAACCAACCCGAGGCAGAGAGCTCGTGGCGCGAGAGCAGATGCGTCCGACGAAGCAATCCCAAAAACAAGGCCATCACTGTGTCAGCGATCTCCTCAGCCCTAGAAGCGTCCACGTGTACCAGCCGGAGCCCTAAGTCGGACGCCAAAGCCGAGTCGACGAAGCGGTCGGCGGAGCCGAGGCAAAGTATGAGCTGGTAAGGGCGGAGGCGGCGTTGAGCGGCGCGTGGGAGGTAGGAGAGGGAGTGGACGAGGACGGCAGCAGCTGATTCGATCTTCCCATCGGAGAGGCGGCTGAGGGGGACATGATCTACCGAGGCGACTCCGGCGAGGGACTCTTGCTCGATGGCGCAATCCTCGATGCAGTTGAGAGCAACGACTAACGGAAGAGAAGAAGAGTTGGTGTCACGGCGTGACATTGTGGCGGAGGATCGAACATTGACGCCGGCCATCACCGTGTAGTCTGGTTGTAGTGTTGGTTAGGGTTTAATGTTGTAAACACGGGCATTTTCCGATGGTTTTAGTTATGTCCGTTTGGTTGCTCCCGTGGTTCAGGAGAACGTTCAAACTTGAAATATCAACTTTGTCGTTGTATCAGTAATCAGAACCCTTCTCTCACCTTGTCTATGTTTCTTGTTCATGTCATCTTTCATGTTCCAGATATGTCCCTGCTTTTACTGTAATATTCGAACATGCACAAGGTATCTACTCCCGTAAGATATTTTCATTTTAAGAAACATGTTTTGTAATAATTAAGCATGTTAGCTGAAGCGCCTATTTTTTGTTGTAATCTTTTTATAAATAAAATATTTTTAATTTTTATCTAAAATTAAAAATAAGTTTTTATTTCAAATTAAAAATATTTTATATACAAATAATATTTTTAATAAAATTTAATATATTTTAAATTTCAAGTACATAAAAATTAATTAAAAATAATTCTTACTACCTCTTCGAAAGGTCTTTCACTTATTTTAGAACTGCAAAAAATTAATTCAATGCGAAAATTCAACAAAGAAAAAAGAGAAAAAGAAGTAATGGTGTACTTTGAAAGCAAAACTGTTACAAAAGGTCTTCCCAAAAGACTCAAGAATGTATTATATATTTATGCAATAAGCATCCTGGCCCTCGAACAAGCTCATGTCACACAAATTATCAGTGTCTGTTCTTCTCTAAATCTCTGCACCTCCATTGGCCCACATGTTTGAAGCAAAGTTGAAC
>JANQAP020000093.1:1153342-1171371 GCA_026874005.2 Erythroxylum coriaceum
TTTAATTAATTAATTAATTACAATATTTTAATTAATTATAGTGTAATTAATTATTTAATTGATTTCACCATAAATTTAATTATTGAAATTAAAGCTTTACTTATGAAGTTATTTGGCTCATAATTATACGTCTTATCTATCCTCTATATATAAAAAATTAAAAACATACTAATCACTCTCATTCCTCTTTTCCATTCATCTAGATTATGAGAGGAATGGATAATTGCCCAAAACCAAGGAATGAAACTCTTAAGTATTCAATGATAGATTCATACCAAACATCAATTTTCATTCCATACCCATACCCCCAAACAAGCATTCCCCTATACTCCATGTCTTGTTATAATCAACAAGGCCTCCATATAAGTTTTAGTCGAAAGCTGTATAGACTATAGAGATATTTTATATTTACCAACAAGCTAAGTCAGTACCATCTACGCCTGGCAAAATTTCATTCGAACAGATAACTCGACTCTATCTGATTCAGGAAAATCAGATATGTGTTAGATTTTTTTGATCGAATTTAAACCAAGTTGACCGATTTTTATTCGAATTAATATCAAATCTGAATCTAGATTAACCTAATCAGACAAAATATCTAAATTTTTAAAATTGGTCAGCATCGAACATTTAAAACCATTTTAAATTGTTGGATCTGAATTTAAAAAAAGCAAAAAAAAACACTGTTTCAAAATTTGGCGAAAAAAATTTATATAATTTTGAATTTTGATTTGAAGTGCGTTTTTTTTCTTTTTTGTTCTTTTTCTTTGTGGTAAGAGATGAGAAGAAGATGGTGCAATTCAATGGTCCTTTGCTATTAGTTAAAATTGGACAAACCGGTTCCTAACCAAGTTGGGTGTTTTCCAATTTGGTTCAATTCTGGGTCAGCTTGGTAAAAAAAATTTGGTTTCAAACCAATTTAGAGTTATGAAATTTTTACTTTTACCTGAATTGTCCGAAACTAATCTGGTTTGAAACCGATTTTTTGCAAGCCCTAGGACCATCCATCTATGATAATTTTGATTAGGTTTAAACAAAAGTCATCTATTCAATCCAAAATTAATGTATAAAATTAATTTAATTAAATTTGAAATTAATATAAAATAAAACTTAATTTAGATTAAATTTAAAATAAAAAAATACTTGATTTAATTTTTTTTATTTGAAAACCATTTTGAACAATCCTAAAACTTAATTTAAGGGATTATGAAATAAATCTAGTTAAATTATTTTTAAACGGGACCATCCCTAATTAAAAGTGTGTAATTACATGTATTGTTTTTACTAAATGAGAAAAAACCAAAGTTGAAGGACTTGATTGAGATTTAGATAAATTCGTGGGGACAAATTGCTATATTCTTTTTCGTCAGATAAATGAGAACAATGCTTTTTTCTAATGATTGAAAAACTAAGGTCTTATTTAGTTGAAGAGTTAGTAATAGAACGGAATGAAACGTAACATATTTCTATCGTTTAATTGAGAGTTTCATAATAGAATGGAACGGAATAGAAGCGGAGGGTTTCATGTTACGTTTCATTCCATCCTAAACAGTGCAAATAATAAACTTCCAATTTGAGAGGTTTAGGATGAAACGTAAATTAATAAATACATACTATTTAATATACCTTCAATAATTTTTCTTAATACCAATTATTTCTTCTAACTCTAACCTCCTTTTTCCCAAACTCAATTATTACGGTTCACAAGATTATCACCCTTAATAATATTTTTATATTATTAATAAAAATTGTATATAATTAATAAAATTTTTATTAATGAAAAATATAAAATATAAAAAAATTTCTTTAATTGTTTGTAAATATTTTTATATAAAGAAATAATTTTTAAATATAAATCACATATAATAGAATAAAATTTATTAAATAATTAATAATAATATTTTTATATAATTAATAATAAATTTTATATAATTAATAATAAAATAATGAAACTTTTATTAAAATTTTTATTATTTTTAAATAAAAAATATATTAAAAAACAAGTCACAATTGTGAATTTTTAATTGGATATCATTTATGTTTTAAAATCATAACGTTAAATCTCTTGCAACAACTATTTTAATATCAGGAGTATTATACATTACATTTTATTTCATCCATCTTTCAAAAAAGAGTTCACTACATTATATTATAAACTCTTCTATTCTTCTAAAACAACTTTTCACTATATTACGTTCTATTCTATTATAAACCGTTCCGTTCAGTTCCATTTCGTTCTATTTCATTCCATTAATTAACATTCAACCAAACAAACCATAAGTCCGTTAAAATTATTAGTTTTTAACTTTAATAACTCTTGTTATTAAAAATTAAACAATTTATTAATTAATCGGCCAGTTTTACAAATTAATAAATTCTTATAAACTAAAATATATTAATTATTTTTAATTAAATTTCGAATTTTTGATAATTAATTAAAGTCGTCGAGTCTCCAGGAAATTTAGGCGAGACAATGACACGTAAACAGGAAGCACCAATAAGAAGACTTCTTATCTTAATTACCGGATATTTTCTATTTATACCCAAAATATACACACATTATCCAAACAGATTTTCTTCGACTCTTCTCATTTTCTCGCTAGCCAAACAATCAGCATCTCCCCCTTCCCACCCCAAAACATGGCAATTTCTTGTATCAGATGATCTTCTAAGTTCTGATTAACCGAACTCTAAACGTCTGTTCGACGATCAGATATTTATTTCAAAATGGCGCTGCTGTTCCATTCTCCAGAGTTCTCTACTGCGAATATTCTCTTTAATTCCAATCCTAACCCTAAATCTAGAAATCTCAAGAGCCTCGCTGTGTGCTCTAGGGTTAGGGCTGGCGTTAAAGATTGCGACGTCAACATTTCGCGGATGAACCAAACTGTTTGGGCTTACGGTCAATTTCCGATTTCGGTGAAGCAAGCGAAACGGAGCAAAGAGGAAGAGGAGAAGCAGAATTACTACGTAAATATGGGATACGCTATTAGGACTTTGAGAGAGGAGTTTCCGGAGCTCTTTTACAGGGAGCTTACTTTTGATATATACAGGTTCGTGTTTATATTTTGATTGCTAGGTGACCAAGTATTTGGTTGGTTGTATCTATGTTGTAATTTTGCTTGAAATAGTCGCATGACAACACGTTCTACCATTTGTAGAGCGAAATAAAGAAATTGGATTTAGATGCTGTGAATGTTGTTGATGAATATAATTTGGGATTTAACATTAAGATTATAAGTTGATCACAGTCAGGATAATTGAAGATCATCTGTAAGACTGTAAGGCTTGGTTTTTTTAGGACATTGGTGTTCTATTCGGAGTTCACATGGTTGTAAATGTTGAAAAGTCTCAACTAAAAACCAGAATATCCTTAGCTTTAGATCTGCCATTATAATTGTATATGCAGAAATTGCAGAAGACTCTTCGCAATCAAGTGGTGCATTTCTTCACCAACTGTCCTGTCAATTTAAAAATGTGTTCTTGATTTGGCGACCATTTCTGGTAACTTTATGTGGTTCAGGTTGTGGATTGAGGTAGCTGTTTGCCTTGTGCTTGTAGTTTAACCGGAGGCCAAATTAGAATGTGTCACTCTTTTAGATATGCTACTGTTAAGAAATTATAACACTGTATTCTGTCTTTTTCTAGGGACGACATTGTGTTTAAAGATCCAATCAACACCTTTGCTGGCCTTGAGAACTACAAATCAATCTTCTGGGCACTGCGGTTCCATGGAAGGATATTTTTCAGGGCTTTGTGGGTTGACATAGGCAGTGTGTGGCAGCCTGCAGAGAATGCCATCATGGTTCGATGGACCGTGCATGGCATCCCAAGAGTCCCATGGGAAAGTCACGGTCGATTTGATGGTACTTCGGAGTACAAACTTGACAGCAAAGGGAAGATTTTCGAGCACCAGGTTCACAACATTGCTCTCAATCAACCTCCAAAGTTTAGGGTGGCAGCAATGGAGGAATTAATCCAATGTATGGGTTGTCCTTCAACCCCAAAACCGAGTTTCTTTGAGATCTCATCCTCATCTTCAAAGAGCAACCAGAGATATTAAAGAACCTCCTAAATTTTGGTTTATGGTGGAATCTGCGAGCTTCAGTTTGACCGCTTCTTTGGCATATAAGAACTCCCTTGGGCAGCCATCGATGGCTTTGTAGTAATGACCTCTTACATTTCAAGTGTAAGCTGTGGCAAATGTGCACTGCATTTAGCCATTTTTTGACTTGAAGACGAAATCTATATATGAAATGTATCATCTTGTACATAGGTATATACATGTTTTAGTTGAGTGCAAGTTAAGTTTCTGCTTTCACGTTAGATGTGGGTCCATAATCCATTTTCTTTTTCATTAGCATTGACATTCCTTGCACAGTGGAATCGCCCACTCCAGGCGTCCCCACGCCCTGGCTTGGCAGAGTGGTGGAGGGGTAAATTACAGTTTAATCTCACTTAGCTCTTCTTTTTACTCCTTGTAGCATGGTGATGTACAGATGGGAAGATACATTAGACTACTATTTCATATTAAATTGAGTTTTGAATTTTTAATGTTTAAATTTAATTTGAAATCTTATTTATGAAATATTTTTATCTAATTATTAAATTTAATTTGTTGGATTTAAATTGGATTAGACTTAAAAATCCTGTCTACAGTACGAAAAGAAAGTACACATGATGACTTGCAAGATATTCGAGTGAAGTGATGGTTCCAAATAGATGACGACGGGTGGTGGCTATTGTAAAGTGCGAACTCCACGCACAGCACAGGGACCATTTATTAACAACAACCTTCCTTTATGATTAACAGGCAGCAGCCAGCAGGGCCAGTAGCCACCGCTCCTCTATCAAGGGTCCCAGTCCTATCATCGTTTTCCCGATCTCTGAATCATTGCTACATCATTTATTCATTCAACTATGAATCTTTCACCAACTTCTGTATATTTCTTCTTCTTTTTTCCCAGGTGAACCAATAAACACAGCCTGGCTAGTTCTGTCAGCTGAACCGGGCTCAATAATGAATTTAGCAGACCAATACTCTTTAAAGTAATATCATTTTAATTTTATTTTTTAAAATAACATTACTTTAATTATAATCTTTTAAATTTAAATAATAAAATAACATCATTTTATAAAATTAAATAAAACCACGTTATTTTGGGAAAGATAAATTGAGTCTTTAGAACTATTTCGATTGAGTTTTATGAAATTTTAACATTAAATAGTTATTTTATATCTTAAAACGGAAAATTAGGAGAAGAAAAACTTCAATAATAGATTTTTTACTCTTTCGTTGACCAAGTTGGATTTTATGGGCAATACAGTCTTTTCGCACGCTTCTTTCATACAAGGACGACGGTTGTCGTTTGTTTAATTAGTTTTTGTTTTTCTGCTTCGGAAACCACCCGTCTCCGTCTTAGTCTCACGGTGTCAGTGTAGTCCGTCCACCACCGTAATAAAACTCCTTTTCTCTTCCATTCATTTTCACTTCTTATTAACTCCAAAATCACCACCACCAAAAAAGTTGCTTCGACTTCACTCTGTCTCTCTCTCTCTCTCACACACCCACGCTATTATAAATATCTTCACACTAACGAACACGATACTCATTACTCATTACGCGTTAGATTCCGATTTCAAATTTGGTTTTAGCAAGTTAAGTCGACGAGAGGAGTCGGTAACGGAGATATGGATTCACCGGCCATGACATTCGATGAAGTATCCATGGAACGTAGCAAAAGCTTCGTCAAGGCTCTGCAGGTGATCCTTTTTCTTTAATGATTTGCTTTCATTTTCGGGCCTCTGTATTGTATCTGACTACTCAACAACCGTGTTTACAAATGATTTTTGGTTTTGATTTTGATGTAGGAGCTCAAGAACTTGAGGCCTCATCTGTATTCTGCGGCGGAGTACTGTGAGAAGTCTTATCTTAACAGCGAACAGAAACAGATGTAAGGAATTTCTTCTATTTTAGATCAGTGTTACTAGAATCTGCACGGGTTAGTTTATCTTTTGGAGTGACTTCGAAGTGAAGTTACTGAATGCCTTTCTTCGATACGTTGTTGTATTCTAAGAATGATTAACCGTATACACTAATATAGTTGATTTTGGTTATTCAACGTTATGGGTGAAGTGAATACCGAAGAATTCCGGTTTACATGTGGTTACTTTGCAAAAAGACGATTTTATCCTTCTTTTATTAGTGTGGAATCTGTGCGACAGTTGATTTCTCATTTTCGAGAACTCTATTTCCTGTTACGGATTAGGGTCCTGGACAACCTGAAAGATTATGCTGTTCGAGCCCTTGTAAATGCTGTTGATCACCTTGGCACTGTAGCTTACAAGTTGAATGACCTGCTTGAACAACAAACATTGGACGCGTCAACCATGGAGCTAAAGGTTTCTTGTGTACATCAGGTAAAATTTCCTGTGCCTGTGGGGATGAGTGGCTTTCTGATTGAACTAAACATTTACTGAACATATATAAAAGCTCATTCACTTTGCCATTGTTAGCAAATTGTCAATTGGAGTACGTATACGGACAAGGAAGGTCTTAGGCAGCAGCAGTTGTTGGCAATTATTCCTAGGCATCACAAGCATTACGTTTTACCAAGTAAATTTTTATTTTTGTAACTTGTAAGCTTTTTCTGGAAGTGATTTCCAGTCGGTGGTTATGCATTATTTTCTCCACCTTATTTCTATTTATTCTCCATTTCTTCTTAGATTCTGTCATTAAGAAGGTACACTTTAGCCCGCTCATACAAACTGATGCAAGGCAAAAGAACTTCCAAGCTACATCTTGTTTGCAGCCTTCAGGTATGATGATGTAACGTGGTTCCTCTTCCAACCTTTGGTTTCTTGTGATTAGTCTACATATCCACCTTCTGTTTCTTCTTCGTTAGGGAGTTTTACTTATCAAAATGTTCTGTATCAGATTCCCCTGCAGCAAAGACACTGTCTTGGCACTTAGCCTCAGAAACCAAGTCTACTTTCAAAGGAAGTAGGTCAGTGCATGAATTTTCTTGATTTAGTATTTCTTTTTACTTAAAAGCATTGATACAACTGCCTTTCATTAAATAACTCTTGCTGTTGAGGACCTTCTCTGAGAAAAAATGAGTCTATTCGTAATGCAGCAATGAAGATTCAAAAATTTCCGGGAAATCTTCTATGGCTTTTGAACTCCTAGGTATGTGCGAAAATGAAAATTACCTTGCAGAGTAAATTCAACTGCAGCAAAGTGGCTAAAATGATATTTATGTAATGATCTGAGCTCCTGTGCTTACAGATAAAGAGGAGAGTGCAAGGGGAGCTCCTGCCGAGCTATTTAGTGGAAGCCCTGGATCCAGTGTAGCTATGCAATCATTTGGTGTCCTCCGCAGGGTAATTCCTGTATTAATTAGAACACAAAGTACAAACATGCCCATTTTTCATCTAAGTGCATGGTTGATAATCTACCCAAATGTCGAATCTGGCTTATTTTTTGAATGAAGTTCTGAACTTTTTATCTGCAACAATTCTTCTGAAACCATTCTGTTAAGCAAGTCTACGTAGCGATAAGCATAAATTGAGAGTCTATTCCTGAAAACAATTGTAAGTTACTTGACAAATATGCCTCTGGCAAGGACTCCATATTCTGAGAGTCTCTGACAAAGCATTTCAACAGCTTCACTGTTATAAGACTGCAAATATTTCCAGCATTTGAGTGACTTGGAAGTACAGACGTGAAATATAACAGTACCTATTTCAAGTCTAAGGATACTCATGTTGGCAAACAAATATCAGGATGGTTGGTGGTTTTGACTGAAAATAGTTGCATGAATTGTCTTTTGATTCTTGTGTAATCTACTAATCTTCATAGTTTGTCACTGTCAAACTAACGAAATTGATGAGTGGAATTTCGACATACCCTTGGTTGATCAATTCGTGTTGGGGACTGTGTAATGTACCAATTTTTATAAGTAAATGTGATGTGAAGATTGGTGGTTAAGACAGTCTTGTTCATCTAAAGCCTGAAACTTTTGGTTTTGAATGATTTGGAAAGGTCGGCTGTCTTTAGTGTAATTCAAATTTTGGAGCTTGTTGATGATGCGACTCTCTCAAAGACGGACGCGAAAGTAAAGTGTATCTAATTTATGAATTCGGATCCTGTGTTTAAAATAACAGTTCAATCCTATCCGATGCTTAAAATGATTTCGTTTTAGGCTGAATGTTGGATAGGGTTATAACTATTTTATGGCCATTTGTTGGAAATTGCACTTTTATGGTAACTTGAAACATCATCACTTCAACTCATGACTCGTGTTCATGTAATAGAATAGTTTGTACATCTGAATGAGTCTGCATATGTGAGCAGTGACATGGTTCAGACATCACATCAACAAGTTCAGAACAGAAAAAAAGTTTAAAAGATTTTCTCTTTGCAGGAACCGCTGGACAGTAGTAAATCATTCAGGTCATTTGATAACTCAAGGCGTGAAATTGTTCGAGCCCCTGTTCAGAGTAAAGGCGTACTGTCAGCGTTCTTTGTCAAGCAGAAGTCGTCAAAGCTGAAGATTGGCTCTGTCTCATAAATCATACCGTTCTCACCTCTACTGATATTCCTATGAAGTGCCTGTTAATGTCTCCTGCGATTGTTGATGTAAGTACTTTTCTCGGTAATTAGTTAGTCAAATTGTTTAAAGTTATAATTTTTCCTCCAGTTCGGGTCTGAATATGAGCGTTTTGTACATGTAAAATGGATAGTTTTATAATGTGGAGACATGGTCTCTAACCAACTCCAGTGTGTGAAGGTAATGAAATTAGTCTGGTGGACGGCTTGTGTTTGACGACTTGGAGACATGGTCTCGAGTATTTTTGTCATTCTCAAGAACTAGAGTTAGTTCTCCAATAGTTTTAACTTCAATTCTGCATATGATGTGAATTTACCATCTTTGGGTCAAGCTTTTGATTACCCAATCAGCATTATATTCGTCAGGATGTTAAAAATTCAAATGCCAGGCTGTGAAAAATGAGTTGTTCAGGGGTACGTAGTACATTAAGCATACTTCAGACTGTAAAGTAAAAGCATGTGGCATACCATCTGGATTGATGATATGATTATTCTTATATTTTGGTATCTTCCGTTATCGGTTGCGTGATAAAAGCAAGGTGCTAATTAGCTTGATTTAATCCAATAGAACCACCAAATGTCTTCACCCACTCGTGTTTTTGTTTGGATAACATGCATTACCAACCATACCTTTCTTAAAAGACTCAATTTCGTATGAGCATGCCAAAATTATTATTATTTTTTGTAACGAGAGAAGCACAATCACTATTGTTCAGATATCTATTAGGTAAATCATTTTGTGCATGTAATAATTTATAAATCATATATCATATAATAAATCACTTAATTTCTTGTGATTAGAAAATGAATCGCAAGATTATATCAACTCAAAACAACAGTAGACGTTGAAAACTGTTGGTAGCTATACGGTTGATGTGCAACTGCTTACCTAAACCGTAACTCTAAAACGTTAGTTTAGTGGAGTCGAATAAATAATTGAACGGCGATGAATTGTAAATACAAGTAACAGCAACCTCTATAAATGAGTTTGTTTGCTTTTCGGTTTCTCTTTTTCAATGAAGAAACGTGAATCTGTAGATTTCTTATTAGGTGTTGTTGTACAGTATCCTGTCCTTTTCTTTGATGGCATGGTCGATGTTCCTTAGCTAGACAACATTTCTTGTTCCTCTTCCTCTTCCTCTAGTCCACCATTTCTGTAAAGACCAGTAGTAATAGCTAATGTTAGTAGGTATCGGATGGATATAGAAATCCAGTACATATCAGTAATTTTGCCAGACAATATTAGAAAAAATCAAAATTCCCAATTTTCTTAACAAATCGGGTCAAACGTCGTCGTACTTGGCCTGCATATCTGAAATTAATACGTTGATGTCAGAACCAGTGAGATCTGGAAATTTATCTTAACTCGCAAAAAATGTAAAAACAATATTATATTATCCATTTTTAGAAGATTTTAAATTATGTATAAAAAAATAAAGTAGCATAGCAACCGACATATGTAAATTCAGGATATGAAAAATAAAAAATTCAGAATATAAATTATAAATAAAGACAACGAATCGCTATAAACAAGGAGTTGGAATTAGATTCGCTTAACTTCCCTCACGAATCCGTAGGCTCTTTCGAGCTGCCCCAAGTCACAAGAGAGCTGCTTTGCTTCTGTTCCGTTTCTTGAAGAAGTCTTTTTCGTTTTCTTTAATCGATTTTTCTTTGGAAAAAAATGTATTTATTTTCATTTTTTAATTCTTCATTCTTTAAATAATCCGTCCCAGTTTTTTTATTTTTTTTGATGGAGAAGAGACGACGAAGTCCACGTGAAAACCATCTTGACCTTTCACACTGTTGACTCTCTCTCTCTCTCTCTATAGCTCTATCTCTGACTCAAGTCACAAGCTCTCTCTTGCAATCGGAGTTGCTTGTGTTCGTGGGCAGGGGTTGGTGTTGTTTCGTGGGTTTTGTTTAGTGTTGGATGTTGTTGCATGTTCTTGTGGTGAGTTTGTGAGCTGATTTAATGGGGTTGTAGTGAATGGGTTCTTTAGAGACTGGGCTTCCCTTGAAAAGGGACGGCCTTCTTCGCTCTTCTTCAGCTACTAGAACCGATAGGCATGCCTTTTTGCAGCGACCCAGATCGAGATTCTCTCGTTTCTTGCTTTTCAAGAAGTTGGATTACTTGCAATTGGTCTGTACGTTCGCGGTTTTCCTTTTCTTTGTGATCCTCTTCCAGATGTTCTTGCCCGGTTCTGTGAGCGAGAATTCGAACGATTCTTGGAAGCTGAAGAAAGGGATGGTTTCTGAGGATTTGATGTACTTGAAAGAGATGGGTAGCTTTGATTTTGGAGATGATATCAGATTCGAGCCTTCCAGACTTTTAGAGAAATTTAAAAAGGAAACTAAGGAGCTCAATTTTTCATCCACCTTCAATACGACACAACATCGGTTTGGTTACAGGAAGCCTCAGCTTGCATTGGTCAGTTTCTATTAGTAATGGATCTTTCTCACTGTTTCAAATTGTTGTCTTGGTAGAGTTGATTTTGTTGAATGAAACTATCGTTTATTTTGATTTGTTTTGATTTCATTTCCTTTTCCACTAATAGGTGTTTGAGGATCTGTCGGCTGGTCCCCAACAGTTGTTGATGGTGACTGTTGCAACCGCACTGCGAGAGATTGGTTACGAGATTCAGGTTATTTCATTGATATGTTTAAATTACTAATTCCGAGTAATGATTACGAGTATTAGTGCTAAAGAAAGCTAAGTTTATTTAGACAAAAAATTGCTCTATGGTTTTTGTCTGTTAATGCCATTATCCATTACTTGTAACATTAAGTTATGTCTGATTTTCTTTAGTTGATGTGATTTTTGGCAGGTTTATTCAGAAACAGATGGTCCTGTACGCAATGTTTGGAAGAACATCGGGGTTCCTGTTACTATTTCTCAAATCAGTAACAAGATGGAGACTGCTGTTGATTGGTTGAAGTATGCAATTTCCAACGCACGATGACATTTATATAGCATTTTTATGAGTGAAGCCGAGTTCTTATGTTTAGTTAGCAAAAACAAATATATGGAAAAATGAAAACTATCAATGTGAACCTTATATGCTGGGCTAGTATGTTGTTTGCTTTGTTATAATCTGATAAAAAAAATGGCGTTGTGAGATTCAAAATCTCTGTATATCAAGAAGATATAGCCAATTAGTTACTGCTTTAGAATACCCCCTTCTCAATTTAACTGAACGTGGTTTCTCTCATAACTGATTTGGGGATACTCTTTCTGCAGCTTTGAGGGCATACTCGTATTTTCTCTTGAGGCCAGAAACATCATTTCTAGGTAATATGTACCTCCAGAAGTTTAAGTCAGTCCATGCACGTTTTCAGCATTCTCATTATTTGATATATCGTAGTTTTAAATTCCTCCTGTAAACATGATAGAAGTTCTCTTTTCTGCAGTGAAAATTGTCTAATTCTAAATGCAAGTTTAACGTCACATCATGACTCAAGGATATCATTCCTACAATAATGCAAGTTTATGGTGTTTTGCTTGTCTGGGTACTTAACTTGAATTCACTTGTTACAGTTTAATGCAGGAACCTTTCAAGACCATACCTGTCATATGGACAATCCATGAGAAAGCACTTGCTTTGCGCTCAAGAAAGTACATCTCATCTGGGCAGATTGACGTTTTGGATGACTGGAAGAAAATTTTCAACCGTGCTTCTGTCGTTGTCTTCCCTAACCATTTCCTTCCAGTATGTGTTTAAAGTATCCTCTTTTGGACTTTAGCCTAATTCTTATTGGTACTTTCTAGCAGTTTTAAATGTTCATATCAGGAAATGCAGTTCAAATGAGAATTGTCAATTTAGTATTCTAAATTACTCGTTTGATTGAGTGCGTGGATCATCCATGTATTGAACAGATGATGTATTCTGCTTTTGATGCTGGAAATTATTATGTGATTCCGGGTTCTCCAGCTGAACCATGGGCAGCAGAGACTACAATAGCATCTGAGAATTCACGTATGAGGATGGGTTATGGGCCTGATGATACTGTGATCGCAGTGGTGGGAAGCCAATTTCTGTACAAGGGTATGTGGCTGGAGCATGCACTAATTTTACAGGCTTTATTACCACTTTTCTGGGAGTTCCCATCTGATTATAGTTCAAGCTCTCATCCAAAAATACTTGTATTAAGTGGGAATTCAACTAATAGTTACAGTTTGGCTGTAGAGGTATGTTTTGGATGCTCACTTTCAGTACATAGCTTATTTGTTATGAAAATCTGCCTCAATATTTGAATTCATTTAACAGGCTATTGCTGCTAACTTGAGTTATCCAAGAGGTGCGGTGAAGCACATAACTGTTGAGGGGGGCTTGTTGGGTCTTCTAAAGGTTGCTGATTTTGTGATTTATGGATCGTTCTTTGAGGAGCAGTCATTTCCTGAAGTTCTGTTGACAGCCATGAGTATTGGGAAACCAATTGTGGCCCCAGAGCTCTCCATTATCAAGGAATATGTATGTTTCTAATCGCTGCTTTTTCTTTAGTCTTCTTCTGGACACATATTACATTCAGAGAGGATTTTACGTTCTTAAGCTCACTCGTACAATCAAAATAATTCATTCTTTTTGTCTTCAATTTTGGTTCTATCGATATTCTGCTTCTATCTACATGCGTAGAGAATATTGTGATTTTCTTCAGATGTTGAACCAGATTACATGCTGTTACTACTGCATTCATTCACTTTCTCATTTCACTTCTCTATGATATCCAAGCACATCAATCTTTAATACTTTCATCTTGTTATGGTAGTTTTGCATTTCGAAATTATGGAAATTTTGTTTTACTTTTCAGAATAAATCCTCTTCACATAAGTTGACAAGATCAGTTTTAGTTCTGCTGTGAATGCCCAAGCAGTCTATGTGATAGTGGAAGACTAGAGAACCAGCAGAGTTGATGGTTTTCTTAATTTATGATATGATATGTTTGCAAAGTAGAAAATTTTACGATCTTGTTCTTGAATGTTCATGTGTTACCTAATCTAATAAGAATTATAAGTACTGAAACAGGCAATTTTTTTTTTCTTTTTTAGTTGTTGCAATTGATGACATTTGAGCAAAGTACTGACTGTATTGACAATAACAATTAGGTCGATGACAGGGTTAATGGATATCTTTTCCCGAAGGAGAACATAGGGGTTCTGAGTCAGATTATGTTGGAGATTATCTCTGAAGAAAAGCCATCAACTGCAGCACATAATGTTGGTTCATTAGGAAAGCAGTCTGCTAAAAATCTCATGGCTCGAGAAAGTATTGAGGGCTATGCCTATCTACTCTCTAATGTTCTCAAATTACCATCAGAAGTTGCAAGTCCAAAATCTGTTGCAGATATCCCTTCAAAACTGAAAGAAGAATGGCGCTGGAATCTATTTGAAGAATTTTTTAATTCAACATATGAGGATAGGACTTTGAGAAGTTCTGGATTTCTAGACAAGTTTGAAGAGATGTGGAACCATACTCAAAGAGAGAGCTTTAGTTCATCAGTTGCTATGGATGATTCATTTTCATATGGCATTTGGGAGGACGAAAAAAATAATGAAATCTTTAATATTAGAAAAAGAAAAGAAGAAGAAGAGGTAAGAATCCTTGTAGCCAATTAGGGTATTTGAACTGGTAATTTTTCATTACTTTTCTTGAATGAGATTATCTTTCAGTCTTAAGTTAATATTGTTTGAGATATTATACAGCTAAAGGATAGAACTGACCAACCTCATGGAACATGGGAGGAAGTATATCGAAGTGCCAAAAGGGCTGATCGGTCTAAGAATGACTTGCATGAGAGGGACGAAGGTGAACTTGAGAGGACAGGTCAACCCTTATGCATATATGAACCATATTTTGGAGAAGGGACCTGGTCTTTTCTTCACCTTGGCTCACTTTATAGAGGAATAGGATTGGTGAGTCTTCTACCTGTGTGACGAAATTACTATTACTGAGTACAAAGTGGGCAGAAAAATCCGTATGCCCTTAATTTTAAGTATCCTGTTTTGTCATTCGTTATTCATCTACTAAATATTTGTATGTTTATTTTAAACGGTAATATTCTAAATAATATGCAGTTATAGTTACAGGCATCTATTGTTTCCAATTAGATATTAAATCATTGACTGCTGCATGCAGTCAACCAAAGGGAGAAGACCTAGGACAGATGACATTGACGCATCCTCTCGCCTTCCACTTCTTAACAATCCATATTACCGAGATATCCTAGGTGAATATGGAGCATTTTTTGCAATTGCAAATCGGGTTGATCGTGTTCATAAGAATGCTTGGATAGGGTTTCAGTCTTGGAGAGCAACAGCCAGAAAGGTATTCTGCAATCTTGATCTTGTGTCATCCTTTGCTATATTTCCTTGCTATGTAATAGTTTCCTTTTTTAGCTCTGTTTTACATAGACATTAGAGTATAGAAAAAGGATTTTGAACTGATTTAAAATCTTATTCTCAGTATTTTGTAGTAGCTACAAAGTTATTGCAAAGAAATGATAAGATTTCTGAACTATATAGTATTTGACATTCCTTAGTC
This sequence comes from Erythroxylum coriaceum, assembly GCA_026874005.2. NCBI lineage: Eukaryota > Viridiplantae > Streptophyta > Magnoliopsida > Malpighiales > Erythroxylaceae > Erythroxylum > Erythroxylum coriaceum. Next base: position 1,168,490 of record JANQAP020000093.1, read on the forward strand.
CAGTCAGCAGGTTCCACCTGACACAGTGAAATTCCTCCTCTTTTGTCTCTTGCAGAAGTAACTTTAAAATATGGAAATTTCTCTTACTTGAGCACTCTAAAAACGTGGGATTTCTAATAATATTTCTGAGCGGTAATTTCTTCTCGCCAGTTCTTGTGTAAGAGCAGTCGAAAAACTTAGTGGACTCATCATTTTTGAATAAAGAGGAACTGAAATACTGAAAATGCTCCATTTGGCATTATAGAGAACCTTCGAAATTTCAGTGGTGAACAAAAAATTAGCGCCGCTGGTACATCTGGGTGGATTTATGGAATATCAGTCAACTGTTTCAATTTTGTTCTTCCTGTAATGTCTTGACACCAATTTCCAACTCGGGGTTGTAACCAGGTATCTTTGTCCAAGATTGCTGAAAAGGTATTGTTAGATGCAATTCAGAAAGATAGACATGGTGATGCACTTTACTTTTGGGCTCGCATGGACGTGGATCCGAGAAATCACTTGAAGCAGGATTTTTGGTCATTCTGTGATGCTATAAATGCAGGAAATTGCAGGTGAGTGGCCTTTAGTTGATTGTCTTGTTCATCGTACAATTTGGAAATTGGAGAAATATAATCATGTTTCTCATATCTATTTGGAGTTTGGCTGATGTCTTAATTTCATCGTTTGCCCAAGGTTGGCTTTCTCCGGGTGTCTCAAAAAGATGTACGGGGTCCAGCTTCATTTCAGTTCTTTGCCACTAATGCCAGATGATGGAGATACATGGTCTGTCATGTCAAGCTGGGCCTTGCCAACAAAATCTTTCCTGGAATTTGTGATGTTCTCAAGGTATGATAAGTGAATTTTCTTGCTCCTAACTCTGGAAGTTGAAGCTTGTCAAGTGAAATAGGTTAGAAAGCTCTACTCAATTGACCTGCCTTTGGTGCAGAATGTTTGTTGATGCCCTGGATGCAGAAATGTATGATGAACACCATCAGAGTGGGTACTGTTATCTTAGTCTATACAAGGTAACTTGTTCATCATTTTAGACATTTATCTCTTTTCTTACTAGATTACAATTTGGTCCTATTTTATATATAACTATAGTGGTAATTACAAGTGTTTCAATATTCTGCAGGATAAGCATTGTTACTCTCGGATTCTTGAGCTACTAGTCAATGTATGGGCATACCACAGTGCAAGGAAGATTGTTTATGTGAACCCTGAGACTGGATTGATGCAAGAACAGCACAAGTTGGAGAACCGAAGAGGCAAAATGTGGGTCAAGTGGTTTTCCCTGACGACTCTAAAAAGCATGGACGAGGACTTGGCTGAGGAGGCAGATTCAGACCGACCTAAGCGAAGGTGGTTATGGCCATCGACCGGAGAAGTCGTCTGGCAAGGTATCTTTGACAAGGAGCGGAATCTACGCAATCGACAGAAAGAGAAGAGGAGGCAACAAAGCAAGGACAAATTGAATAGAATGAGGAAGAAGCGCCGCCAAAAGGTTATAGGGAAGTACGTAAAGCCACCACCAGATGAAGAATTGGAAAACTCAAATTCTACAACACTTGCTACTTCTGTAGTTCTATGAGGAAGTAGAGGTCTAATTTGATGATTCTTTTATTGTTGATTTTTCCCCGTCTTCTTTCTTTTTTCTTTTTCTGGCAGGTAATTGTGTATCATGTATGCGAGGGGCAGGTGTATGTAGTAGCTAACTCATCTTTATAACAACGTACAGTCTCCTTAAGATTGAATGTATACCTGGATTCTTTTCTTCGTTCTCTCGCTCATTCTACAGTTTCTGCAAAGTGATCAGCACTTGAAACAATCTTTCTCTGAGGCTAAACTTCAGAAGAAAAAGATCCTACTGACTGATTAACAAATCTCAGAAAAGAGACATTAGTGACACAAAACAATCAAGCACAAAAAGTCATATCATGGGTGACATGAAGCCAGAGACCGTCGAGTTCAAAGCTCAAACTCAGTCCAGAATTCAGGTTAATATGAACTTTAAGTCAATAATTTTGCGTTCCCTATGACTGTACAAGAACATAATCTGTTCCACTATGTAGGAAACGAAATATTCAAGTCGAGGCTTTTTAACACGGATTTTGAACAAGTATGAGAAGTTATACGAAGTCATCTCCAGAGGAAACATCCATAACAAAATCTAGTGTCCACTAAAGATTTTATTATCATGATAGCAAGTATAAATTACACCCCAAAAATTAGACATCAAACCCTCAGAAGAATTGTCTGCAGACTCTGCTCTCTTCCGATCTCCAATGCTACATCAAAATCTTCTCAAATCCCCAATTACTTGATACATATATTGGTATCTTCTCTTTCGATTTGTCAAACTCTTCAACAATCTTCATGATAGATATATTAAAATCTTGGAGCTGCATCGAAACACACCAGTGGGTTAGAACCCTCCAATGGAGGATGGAACATAATAAATATCAGATTGTTCTCTAAATCAAGAAAAAGGAGAACTAAAATCAAGCCAATTGCAAACCAAGTTAACAATTTAAAAGTCCGATCGAAGCAATTACTACAACCATCAAACTGAGAGCAATGATGCTTATTAATTGATTGATGATAGTCTCATACAAGACCAACCTACTTGATGTAGAATGAGCATTTTCAAAGGTTGCTACTTCCGACTATGATTAACCAAAAGCTGCCTTACCTCCACCAACTGTTGCTTCAGGTAACCGCTCAATTGAGTACTTATGTTTAGTAATGGACATTATTGGCACACCAGGAACCTGTAATAGATAATCAAAATTATGAATAAACACAGTTTGATACACAATGCTGCAGGAAGCATCTGTTTCAAACTTACCTTCCTTATCCTTCGCTTTAAATCTCGATCACATGTAGCAACAATGAAGCATTTG
>JANQAP020000093.1:1193237-1204023 GCA_026874005.2 Erythroxylum coriaceum
AAATAATTGGAATTATAAAAAATAATTAGTATTACGAAAAATTATTTAAAATATATTAGGTAGAATGTATTTATCAGTCTACGTTTTGTCTTAATCCCCTGAATTGGAGGTTTCTTATTTTCACTATTTAGGATGAAATAGAACGTAACATGAAACATTCTCTTCCATTTCATTCCATTTCTTTCCATCATAAAACTTCCTTCTAAATAATAAAAGTGTTATATTTTATCTCATTTTATTAATTAACATCTAACTAAATAAGTTCTTAATAAAATATGATAAAAATATCATAACCGAAATTAAAGATTTTATTCCCTTAAATTAGGTGAATAAGGTGAATGAGAATTACCCCTCCAAAAAAGCATAAAACTGAAACAAATCGCTGAAAAAGCGGCCCACGCCGAGGGGCCTTGCCTTAGTACTAGTAGCCTCACTTTTCCAAAAGGCGCGATGAATTAAAGAAAAAGGTTCACTCTTTTGAGTTTTGACGAGTGGAATTTGGACAAACCATTCACGTCTGGAAGAAAGTGCATACCAAAGCTCTAACACAAAAAAGATAAAGAAGAGAATGTTAAATGTAAGCAAGACAACGCAAAAGAAAAAAGAAAAAGAAAAAGAAAAAGAAAAAGAAAAGGTCAAAGCATACGAGGAGTAATGGGTAAATACAACATCATAATTTTGTGGCAAAAAAAATTTAAATATTTTTTTATTAAAAATTCATGAATGATTCAAAAATTTTAGATTTTTTATATTTAAAATTGAGTTATTTATTTTTTGTTTCATATCAAAAAACAAGAATTTATAATTTAAATTAAAACAAAAACTTGTTTATTTACAAAATTTTTGAAAATAGTACTTCTAAATAAGACATGTAAGTGATTAAAAAACTCAATAGGCTCGACTGTAAAAACTTTGAACCGTCTAACTGCTCGGTTAGATTTATTTTAATAATTATTGTCGTTAAAAATCGATCAATTTATTAATTAACGGTCAGTTTTTGTAAATTAATAAATTATTGTAAATCAAATTTCTTTTTAAATTAAACTTTAGATTCTTCTAAAAAATAACATTGTTCAATTGTAGTTCAATTTCTTTAATTTTATTTAATTTTTAGTTGATTTTATGATGATTTAATATCGATTGAATATTTTAAATATTAAATCTCTTGTTTCAACAATTTAACTTGTTATTAAAACATTTAGAAATATTTGAATAAATTATTAATAATAAATAATAAATTATACGATTCAATGTAAAAACATAACCTAATTGAAATTTGGAGTCATCCTGGCTAGATTGAAACTGACGTCCTTATGTCCGCTCACTTATACTAAAGTCAATCGCTTTTGTATTTAATATTATAGGCGAGTACACTATAATCAAATTTTATGTGAGAAAATGACTTAATCAAAGGATCAACGATGTTTTGATCTGTGGGCATTATCTCTATCTTTACATATCCTTTATCAATTATCTCCCTGATCGGGTAATACTTTCTGAGTACATGCTTGGACCTTGATTCCTTGACTTAAATAATAGCCTATTATTGTCACACTACAATAGTATCAAGTCTTTTATGGTTAGAACCACTCCAAATTTTATAACAAACTTATTGATCCAAACAGCAACCCAAGCAATAATTTTATTATGAAAAATGTATATTTAAAAACGAATTATTTTAAGTTTAAAAGGACAGTGACTGTTAAAAGGAAATCTGTGTGTGGAAAATGTCTCCACTCTCCCTTGAGCTCCTCCTTTATCTCTGTCCATATAAAAGTAACACACGCGCCATCACGCGCCATTCCCTCCATCTCTACCGTAGGAAACATCAAACCGCCTAAATAAAACCGCTTCTTCTCGCTTCCATTCCTTTGTCTTCGGTTTTTTGTTTTGGTTATATATAATATCAATCGAAGAAATAGAGTCCAAAACGCATCGCACAGTTTGACAACTCCTATTTCATGCAATTCTCACTCTGGAATGGGACTCTAAGGCATGGCTCACTGGCCAAATCTGGACCGACCCATCTCGCACTTTCACTTCCATTTCATCCATTTCTCTTCACTTTGTCTATATAAGCTCTGTTATCTTCCTTGTTCATTGATTGCAGTTTGGGGGTCACTCTTTGCCAGTCACTGTTGAACCGTTTTGTTTCTCTCTTTCTCTTCATTATTTGTTTCTTTTACTCTGTTTAATTTCATCTCACGAAGACCCATTTGGGCATTTGATGAGGAGGATGCAGCTTTTGAACGAGGTAAACTGCGTTTTCTTTCTTTCTTTTTTTTTTTTTCTTGGAAACGATTTCTGTTGTTTCTTTGGCTGTTTGGTAATGATCTGTGTTGTGTCTTTTCAATCTGTGACGTTGGTTTTTGGTTATTGACGTTTATGGTTTTTAGTCTAGTAGGGGTTTTTGTTGATGTTTGATTGATGGTTAACCGAGGCCTAATCTCTCTATTTTACCTAACATTTCGTTTTTTTGAGCCAGAGAGCTTTTTTCCATTTCATGTTTAGGGTTTTGAACCTTCGCGGAAATTGTTTTCAGAGGGAAGGAACACAAGTTTGGTTTGAAATCAGAGGGTGAATGTTTTGTTTCGGTTCCGTCAAATGAGAAATTTCCTTTTGACGTCGTTTTCAGGGACTTAGTTTTCGTAAAAGTTTTCACGTTTTAAATAACAATTTAGTGAAAAATGTAGTTTTACAGAACTCTGCAATTCCGAGACGTTAATTTTTATTCCTTTATATTGTTTCTTGATTCATGTATCTGATTCTCGACGAGTCCCTTGAATCGATTTGCTTCTTCTGGGTATATAATCTGTCGCCTGTTAGAATCGTTGTTTCAGATTGACTTCTTTGGTTTATAGTAATACTATCATATCCTGACCAGAGAAACTGAGTAGTTTCATGTGGGGTTAGATATTGTTCTAAGGTTATTAATTAATTTCCATGTATGCTTATATAAGATCTATTCTTCCAGTTTGGATTATTTTCTCTATTTCAGGGATGGAACTATCTTCTGATGTTTGTTTGCCTATATTATATAAATTTTTGGAACTTCGATGATAATTTATCGTGGGACTGTTAGTAGTTTCGTAATCTCTGGAGACCCATAGGTGGAGTAACTACTAATAGGTTTATTGCACGAAGAAAAAATTCTAATTTGATCTTCTTGGAACTTTGCGTATATCATTTGTTTATGAATTCTATACATGGTTCTTACTTAAAATGTTTGATTACTACTCATTGCTGACGATACATATGGATCAGTTTGGTTTGAGAAATGAAGGTGAATACTTGGTATTAGTATCTTACTCAGTCGTATATTTCCCTTTTAACGTTTCATTATTGTGCATGAATAGTCGGCAGTATGTCCGAGCGTTTGTATCCCTTTATTCATGGATTCGCCTATTGGTATAATTCTGGTTTGCTGCAGTTGATATGTACTTAAATTTACACGTTCGACTTCCATATTTATATGCTGTGAAGGTATCGTTCGTTCTTTAATTGTTGTATGTGTGTATATTTGTGACAGGGCATGTATCCTAGTTCTTTTCTTCTTTGAGTGTTTGATTTCTACTATTGCACATATCTACATCATGAAGGGAGAATCATCGTGGCTCAGTGATTGCTTTAGTGACATGGCAAGGGATATTGTGGAGTTTGATCCACTTTCTGAACTTAGTGATGAAGGGAAGACGGATCTTGATGTGGTTTCAGTGGATTTGATTTTACCTGATGATCTGCTGGAACGAATCCTAGCCTATCTCCCCATTGCTAGCATCTTTAGAGCAGGTTCTGTGTGTAAAAGATGGCATGAGATTATTGATTCAAAGAGGTTTTTGTGGAACTTTGCCCGTGTTCTTTCACAAAAACCTTGGTATTTTATGTTTACAAGCTCTGATGAACCTGCTGGTTATGCCTATGACCCAATTCTTCGGAAGTGGTACAGCATTGATCTCCCCTGTATCAGGACATCTAATTGGTTCATTGCTTCATCATTTGGGCTGGTCTGTTTTATGGATAATGACAGCAGAAGTGAGTTGTATGTCTGCAACCCAATCACCAAATGTTACCGGCAGCTTCAGGAGCCCCCAGGTTTAAAATTTTCTGATTACAGTGCGCTTGCAATTTCAGCAAATAGGGCATCACATGGCTATTCTATCACTATAGTGAAGTCAAAGCAAGTCCCTGGAAACTTTTTCCAGTGGGATCTGTCTATACACACATATGACTCTGAATCAAGGGAGTGGGTTGCTTCTTGGACAGAGGTTCTTACAGGGTGGAGAGGCGGTGATGAGAGTGTGATATGTGATGGATTATTGTACTTCCTTATTTACTCAATGGGTGGAAGTGCACCGGAAAATCGTCACGGTCTAATTTCCTATAATCTTTCGGACAGATCTTCTAATGGTTTGTTGATAAAGAGTTTTATTCCAGTACCTTGCTCTCTCACCTGTGGTCGTCTTATGAATTTGAAGGAGAAATTGGTAATGGTGGGAGGAATTGGGAAGCCAGACCGACCTGACATAATTAAAGGGATTGGCATCTGGATTCTAAATGGTAAGGAGTGGGATGAGGTTGCCCGAATGCCTCACAAGTTTTTTCAAGGATTTGGGGAATTTGATGATGTTTTTGCAAGCAGTGGTACAGATGATCTGATATATATACAGAGCTATGGTGCTCCATCTCTTCTGGTTTTTGACATGAACCAGAAACAATGGAAATGGTCACAAAAGTGTCCAGTGACTAAAAGGTTCCCGCTTCAGCTTTTTACTGGTTTTTGCTTCGAGCCTAGGCTTGAGATAGCTCCGTAAGATTGTTTCTTGTTGAATTAGATGTGGTGTTGTTGGCAAATCTGTCTGAAATTCCCACAATTTTCTTTTCTTATGTTTTCTTGTTATTTTGTGAAATCTATTGCTGAAAGTTTTACAGCAAAATGTACCAGAAGATAAAGATGCTATTTATGGAAAGGGAATATCATTCTTTGCATTGTCTAATACATTACTTCTTAGTTTTGTCAATTAATATGGAAAGCTTAACCCCCAGAAAATGATGACAAAAGTCACATTGCTGCTATTCAGGGTGTGGCTCATAAGTCTCTCTCACCATTGCACACGCTGATTTTCTTGGTTCGATTAATTAAATTGTACAAGAAGAAGAATTGGTGTCTCACTCTCAGGGAAGGTTAAACAAGGAATCAATTGTGTTCCTTTTGGAATTGTGAACACAACAAAACAAGAAATTGTGAAATTTCGATAAGGATCAAGAGTGTTCACATGAGGGATTTTTGGGTGCAAATGATGCAGTCCTTGTCCCTCTCTTGTGAGTTGTTTGTTAATTAATTTTGTGTCGACCTACGCTTTTTCTCTAATCGAGTGTGTTTAGATGATAGGTTGATGAGTTCTTACTTCTTACAACGGGCTGGTTTAAGTCGGATTAGTGCAATTCATACCTGTGGTAGTCAACAGAAATGGGAGTGAATAAGTAAAGCCCTTTAACCAAAACACAAGTCCAAGGTCAACTTAAATTGGCCACGAGAAGTAGGAAGCTCTGAAGTCTGGAGGAGACAAACAAATACTATATTTGGGCGAATAGGACAGAGACAACAAGACAGGTTATAGAAGAACCCGAAGGCAGTATGCTGTTTCTGTCCCCCTAATAATTGGCTGTCTTATTTCGGTTGCTCCTTTGAATCAACGATGCTTTTGAGAGCTGTACGAGTGAAAAAAAGAAAAAAGTTTTGGGATTTCAGAGAGCATTTATAGATAGCCGTGTCCTTGGATTACTTATCTAAGATCAGAAGACATGATACTATACAAGGTAAGTGGTCCAGTTCTTCAGTTTCAGCGGTCCAGACGATATCAAGCATATACATGGGAAATTCTCCATTTACTGCTCAATCAACCCCCTTTGGTGTAATTTAATGGGAAAAAAATAGGACTTCGAAAGAAAAAATAAATCCAAGGTATGATTGAAAATAGAAGCTGACACAAAGCAAAATACAGCTTCGAAAGAACCAAGAAAGCGGATCCTTGTTATACTACTAGCCGGCAGTCCAGGCACGAGAGGTCATGGACCACAAGTTTTCATTGGCTTGTCTCTGACATTCTTTGTTTAGACAATACGCATTAGCTCTGGCTAACTCTGTCTAAACAGAGGAAAACAGTAAACAAAGAGTTGCACTTGAACAAGGTCAATTCACTTGAACTTGTGTGATCTTCCTTGTTCTTGGAACCTGTAACTGGACTGCTTTTCGTAAGTGGGTTTTAAGGGTGTCATTCTGTCCGATACTGCACAAAGAGGAAAAGAAAGTAAAATAACGTAGGTGACAAGTTTGTCGGTGAACTCAGAGAAAAATAATCAGAACGGCCTTCCTTTTTTTTTTTTTCCCATCATAATAAGCATAACATCATTTTTGTTTTGACTTTGAGGCACGTTTGTGTCATATTCATGACTTGTACTGTTTTTGAGTTCGATTTTCTGCATGTTTCCAACTAATCCATGAAGCAGAAACGTGTTTAGTGCGCAAAAAGTTCGGAACTTTGCTGCTTTCGATAACCCTATTCTTTTACCATGCAAGCCAAGGTCCAAGTCGTATGTTCCAGCTCAGGCTTGTAGAGCTTAGGTGGCTATACACTAGGAGGTTGACTCTTGAAGTTGCGATTAATTAACATGAAAAATGGAGAAGACCCACATACCAAATTGTACCAGATAAAGATTAAAAAATGGTGAGACAGCAACTTGAAGAAATTAAAAGATCAGTTTTTGAACTAAGTGCAGAAACTGAAGCGAGGAAAGATGGACACTTCAGAGTAGAATGAGTGAAACAGATAGCTAGTAATTCAGTGTTCGACGTTCAGAGGAAGAAATGGAAAGAAAAGGAAAAGGTGTGGAGAGAGAGGAAAAGAGAAAAGAGGAAATGTTGGAGGGTAGAATAAAGTTGAAAGTAGGGATGATTTTGGTGGGGAAGAGAAGAGGCCCATCTACGCCATCACATGGATGGAGGCTTCAATTTCCTTCCCCAATTTACGACAACCCTACCACCACCAACAACAATACAAACACTAGCAAACCTGTTCAAGAGTTTGTCAGTGCTGAAACTACTCTTTCTGCTAGAAAACTTTGCGCCAACCTCTGGGAATTTCAGCCCCGTCTTCACTCTTCAAATCCTAAAATGAGCAACAACTTTGAAAGAGGCCGTCGTCGTCATCACAAGGACAAGAAGAGCGTTCCTTATGATCAGGTTTGCTTGTCTTGTTTGTTTTTCTCTATTACTGAAAAATGACAGTGTGGTTAATGAACTTGTTAAGGTAGAGAAGTTGGTCTGAATGTCTGATGGAATTTGGGATCTTACCAATTCTTGTCACTGCCGCTTTAGTTAGTTTAGGTAAGATTATGCATGTTGGTTCTTATCAGTTTTTGGTTTGTTTGTGTTGTGCTCTAACTGTTGCCTCATGATCCTAAAATGGACATCTCTCACTTTTCCCTTTTCTACCCAACAATTGAAATTTTTAGTTCTTATGAGCGAATTTATGCAGTTTAATGACTTGATATTGTTTTGGTTTTTCATGTCTCTGTGGTTCTTCTGTTTCTTTTCTTTTAAATTTTATTATGTGTTCTGACTTCTGCGTGCATTTTGTGTCTTCTTAAGGAGTTTCAGTGCCCACAATCCACATCTCTGTGCTGCTTATGTCTAACTTAAGTTCATAACTTGCTCAACTCTCTCAAAGTATGCACTAGAATAGCATAAAATTGTGAGCATTTGCAGAGGAGGGGGTGCAGGGATGGAGGTAGGGAAGAGGGGATTCTTTTCAGAACAGAGCATTATAGGAAATATTTGCTGCTGTGTTGTTCCCTTTGTATATCCGATGAATGTTGATGAAGTTATAAACGATTTGATTGTCATATTTGTAGCTTTGATAACGTTTTAAACTGATTAATTTTTAACAACAAAGTCAAACTAGAAAATTAAAACCGAATAAAAAAGTTAGCAGGATAAAAGTTTTCACAGTTGAATCGATCGTATAATCATTGGCTTTGAGTGTTCTTTGAAGGATTTCATACTTGGACATTCTCAGCCAGCAAGTACAAGTACCTTGAGGAGAGAGGTCATGACATCGTTAACAGATCACCGTCATTCGATTGAAAAACACAATCGTGCGTTAAAGCCTCTATCTCCTAGTTATGGTAGCTCTATGGAGGTAACTCTCATCATCCTTAAAAACCCTTGCCAAGTTGTCTGCGGCTGTGGACATGTGTATGAAATTAACAGAAATTCGAAGAATTACCAGGTTCTGTTGAAACTGAAAAGGAATGTGGATCAGAGGGTGAATTTTAGTGAAGTTTAATTGTTTTATGCATCAATCATTGACAGGGTAGAAGTAGAACTCCTCTAGAGGTTGCAAATTAAAGAGTTCATCTTCCTCTTTTATTTTCTCGGTTCACAAGCATAACAGGATCAAGGAACCAAAGATGCATTTGGGTTGATTTACTAGCCTAGGAAATCGGTTTAGTTCATAGCTGTTCTTATGTTGTTTTATGTTTAGATGACAGATTTTAATACCTTGTCTCACAGGTTGAGCCGTATAAACCTATAGTTACTCCTTCTAGCTCTTTGGATTTGAATGGCCGAATGGGGGAGTCGAGTTTTAGCCTTAAGACATCAACAGAATTACTGAAGGTGCTCAATCGGATTTGGAGTCTTGAAGAGCAACAACTATCGAATATATCACTGCTAAAAGCTTTAAAAATGGAACTAGATCGTTCCCAGTCACAGGTAAAACAGTTACGGAAGGAGAAACAGAAAAGCAGGCAAGAAATGGAGGACTTGATGAGGCAAGTTGCAGAGGAAAAAGCTTATAGGAAGAATAAGGGGCAGGATCATATCAAAGCTGCAATTCAGTCAGTTGAAGAAGAGTTAGAAGATGAGAAGAAGTTGAGGAAGCACTCGGAGAATCTGCACCGGAAGCTAGCGCGAGAGCTTTCCGAGCTGAAATTTTCTTTTTCTGATGCTTTGAAAGAACTCGAGATAGAAAGGAAGGCGCGATTTTTATTGGAAAATTTGTGTGATGAGCTTGCTAAGGGGATAAAAGAATACGAACAAGAGGTGCGTTTACTATGTTACAAACATGAGGTTGAACATGAGGGTAGGGGGAAACCTGATCGGTTGATTCTCCATATTTCAGAGGCATGGCTTGATGAGAGGATCCAAATGAAACTTGTAGGAAATCAAAATGATCTTACAGGAAAGATTACTATTGTGGACAAATTAAGCCTGGATATAAAAACCTTTCTTGAAGCTAAACATTCTGCTAATTCTGAGGCTATAAGTGCTCCTCAAAATGCAGCTGATGAAGAGGAATCCCCTGAAAGTGATTCTAGCTGCTTTAGACGAAACAATGGTGTAGGCATAAAACTAAACACTGGAAGCTCTGAAAAGCAAACAACTGGATCAAGAGAAAAAGGTAAAGTTTGTGATAAGACGAGGAGATACAATTCGGAACAGAGTGAATTAAGAGGATTAAACCAAGCAGGGAATGCAGGAACATCAGATACTGCTCAGAAAAGTCTACATGATAGAAAATCTAAACGCGCAGGGAACCTTCGATTCAACTCGAATAATGTCCTTGATAACCTTGTCAGGAATCATTCATTGTCTTCTGAAGGTGAAGGTGATAAAATTCATCCTGAAGGCGCTTTACAAGAAGATGCTTGTGTTAAGCCTGTATTTCCAGGACATGCTAGTCCAGTACAACAGTGGAAGTCGAAGTTGGCGTCCCCAGAATTTGAAAAGACTGAATCTTGTCTGAAATTTCCCAAGGGCTTGAAGGAAAATACATTGAAGGCAAAACTGCTTGAGGCAAGGATGGATGGTCAAAAGTCTCGTTCAAGAGCTTCTAAAGCTCTTCATTAGGCTGACTAGAAGGGTACAATTAGCTTTGTGTTATATAGTTCAGCAGCAGCCAAGGTATTTCTCTTCTGAAATATGTTGTAATTCCTCTCATAAATTTTGGAAACATGTTTATAGATTGAAAATGTATTGGTGTATAGACAAAAGTAACATAATGAGCTAAAAAAATTTGTTAATGGAAAGCAATCATCTACTTGAGTTTGTCTTGAACGTTTTGAAAGTATTAAAGTTCACTTTAAAGCTTCAAAATATTAGGGTTCAAGTTGTATTTTTTTTGTATACTGTGCTTTAAGTTTGAGGATTCAGTTTGACCCAGAGCCTGAGATCAGAATTAGATTTAATCTTTTAATCGAACTCTTAGATTTAATCTTTTAATCGAACTCAAATCTATAGAACGTGCATTTAATGTTTATAACATAATACAATTTAGCGTATAAATTAAATCATAACATTTTAAAAAATTTTAAAATAGACCCTAGGTAGACGAAAATTTTGATTAACCGAAAATTAGGCTCTACTATTCTATTTTATGTTAAACAATGACAGGCCAGCGTTAACACTAAATATGACAATTTAGCTCATCTTAGTCCTGCCCAGTCCAACATGATCTGATACGAAATTAACAGGCCCAATCCAATTTGATCGAGCTCAGACTTTTTTGAAAATTTTCAAAGTATTCTAAACTCAACCAGCTCGAACCCAAAAATTATAGAAAAATGATATCGTTTTGAGTAAAAAGATGTACTTTTCTTTTTTAATTTGAAAAATAAACAAACTCAGGTTAGGCTAGAGTTGAGCCCAAGCTCGAATAGAAAATTTTCAACTCGACTTAGTTATTATTGACCCTAATTGACGTAACATTTAATTGATAAAGAAATT
>JANQAP020000093.1:1520767-1542913 GCA_026874005.2 Erythroxylum coriaceum
AAATTAAAAACAGATCAGCATACAGAGTTGAAAATAAAACATACGAGTAAAATGGAGTTTTATACAAGAAACTTTGGCAACAGATTACTGAAGAATTTTAGAGAAATCGAAAATGTCGCAACATGAACGAAAGCTAGCAACGCCAGACCCGGCGAAGCCATAAAATGAATAACAGATCTGGGGGGTGATGGGATTAAAAGAAAAATGGAACGGAATCTACAGAAGCACACAAAAAGGCATACCATCGCTTGTGGGTGCAGGAGCGGGAGCCTGAGCCTGAGCTTCGACATTAGGGAAGAGAATAGTGCAAACCAGGAGGAAAATGGACATTACAAAGAGAAAAGTTCGGGACGAAGCATTGACCGCCATCCTTTCTTCTTCGGATTCAACGAGAGAACAATGTATATTCAAAGAGAGAAGAAAATGAAAAAGGAGAGACAAACAGAGAGCAGTTGATGAAGAGAGAGCGAAGGAAGAGTTTAAATAAGGAAACCGAGAGAAAGAAGAGGAAGGTAAAGAGAGACAGAAAGAGGAAACCGGCGGGCCACTACGAGTATGGTATAGCCTGTAAAATTACTTTGATGTGTTGTTTTTTTGGTCTATAAGACTATTATAAACTGAGAAGGCCATGTGACGACCTTTCTAATTCCTCGTGTGACAGCCTGTCAGCGGAGTTGTCGCTGACTCGTTTCTTCCTTTTCTTTCGCCGTCTACAACCTAACCCCATTTTCTTCGTGTTTGTAACGGACTTAACGGCTATATTTCATCAATGATTATTTTGCTTTATAATGAGACTGATGTCCCGTTGCGAAAACTTTCAAATGCGAGATTTGAGTTTCGTATAATTTTTATAAAAAATTAATTTAATAACTAATATTTTAAAATTAGTACAATTTAAATTAAAAATATTATTTAAATATATAGTAATCACTAAATTTAAATTTAATCTAAATTAAAAATTATTATTATCAAATTATTTTAAAATTTAAAATTTAAAATTCACTTTAAAATAAACCTTTTTTGCTTTTTTTACATCTAATAAAAATAAATCTCTGCTTATATTATCTATCTCAAAAGTGCTTAGTCTGGTTCTTTCCATTTTTATTTGTGATTTCTGTTTTAAATTCTAAATTCAGTAAAAAGAATCTTTTTGTTTGAATTTTTTATTTCTGTTTTTTGTTTTATTTTCTTCCGGTTTAAAAATTATGTAATTATAAAAAGTAATTTTTTCTTAATCTGATTTATTATTAACTAAATATATATTATTTAGTTATTTAATATGTTAACTATTGATAATAACTAAGAATAATTTGATTTAATATTATATATTTAATTAACTAAAATTAATTACTAATATGAATTATGAATAATATAATTTTACTTTATTTTTGTAATTAAATTAAATAAATCTAATTTAATAATTATCAGTAAATATAAGATCCACATGCGATAATTTCCACCATCAGTAGATCGGCAGTTTTTCTGATACTCATCAGTAGATCTTGTTGGCAAACAAATGTTCCTCAAGGCCTTCACTCATTATTTTGGAGGAGGAGCTGTAATATCTAATATCCTAAAATTGTATGGTCCCACTCCCACCCTTTCCCCGATTAAAAGAAATCAGAAAACAGAGAAACAAAAATTCAATTCAAACAAACCAATAGTGGTGGGTCCCACATTTACCAGACTTCCATTATGCACAATTCCAGATGTTAAGTGGAGGAAAGCCACATATACAGTTAAAAATATCAAGGAAACAAATTGGCTGTTCATACAATTTATAACCTAAATCCAACACTCTTTCATTTGGATTTGAACTTCTTTAAATTGATACTTTGTAAATTAATAAAACTCTGTAAAATAATATTTTTCTTCTATTTTAATTTGGGTTTGTTGAAAATTTAATAAATTTTCATAAAATAATAAGATAATAAATTTTCAAAATACCTTTATGTAAATATAGGGCTCTATTAATATCATAAATTAATATTTATATAAACTTACACAAACATAACTAAGACAATTTAGTAAAATATGATTCTAGTGTTGTTTGTTTTTTCTTAAAATTTAAGTCTAATTGGAACTCGTCTCTAACTTTTCTTATTGCATCCAAAATTCTGATGTTGTGTTCTCGAACTACACCAAAAATTTATAAAGAGTTTTAGACGCGATAAGTGCTTCCTTATGCGTAACTGGTTCCAAAGGTATTGTATCATCTTCAACTTCATCATCAACATTATTTTCAAGGATAGTAGCCACAATTTCTTCTAAGCTCTGGACGTCTGAACATGTATTATTTTCACCCGAATAATCCAATAGGTTATTGACATCCATTTTATTGCGATAGCTGAGATCATTAATCATTCAATTAATATGAAACATGAATTTTTTTAAGATACAATGCTTTTTGATGTAATCAAAATTTAACTTTAATCAATTACAAAAATCTATTTAAATTAATAAATATTAATTTATTGGTTAATTAATATCTCTATAAAATACTAAAATATCATGATCCCAACAATATTAATTTATAGAGATTTTAATGTATTCTAAATATGCAATGTTTTAAACATCTTAAATCCTAAAATAAGATATTTAAGATTTTAAAGATTCAATTAGGATTAGACCGTCATAAAATTGATTAAATATTAAATTAAATTAAAATTTTAAATTTGATTAAAAATATTATTAAATGAAAATTAATTAATTTATTTTAGTTTGTAAGAATTTATTAATTTGTGAAAATTAACTGATTAATTAATAAATTAATCAATTTTTAACAAAAATTATTTAAATAAATCGAATTAAAAAGTTAAAAACTAAACTCAAAAGTTTAACTGAACTAGAAAATTAAAGGGTTCAAAATTTTAACAATTGAATTGGTCAAATCGATTGAATTTTTTTAATTATTGCTAATATGTTCTTGTAATTTTAATTTCCATTTTCATCAAATTTGTTAAGGTTCGAATGTGCGGCCCTAAAATTTTAGTGGATCAAATCTAAGTACTTTTGAATCTAATTAAATATTTTTAATATATTCATTTTAAGTTAATTTAATATATTTTTAAATATTTTTATATATCAAATTAATTAATTATATATTAAGTCAAACTAAATCAAACCAAATATGAGACCCCAACCTTTTTGTTGGATCTCATTTAAGATGTACTTGCCACTTATCATATAGAAGAACCTACCACTTATCTGAAAACTTACCTATGCGCGTGTACTCACGCCGTTAGCACCTTCTAAGTTACAGGTAATATTCTCGTCCTAACTAGAGGATGGACTGTCAATATCGTGGTCCCTTGAAAGTCAGCCTTTTTACTCCAAAAACGAAAAAGGGAAAGAAGGCAAGACAGAAAAAGACGGAAAAGCTAGAAGGGCAGGTGTAAGACGAGAAATAAAAAAAGAGTTTCACTAACCATGTTAATCGACGACAAAGAATCTGCTATTTGCTGCTTAACCACGTGTTTCACGTTGCTCATCATCTGCCTGTAATGCGTGAAAAGCAGACAAATTGGTGAAAAACAATAATTAGATTAACAGTAGTTTCATGCTCCCATTTTCAAATTTCAAATACATATTCCAAGGTTACTAAAATGCTTCATGTTCTTCTTTGTTCATTGGGGAGGTCCCAGAATGATATTGTTCCACGCATTGAGCCAAAAGTCTGATAATGTTTGGTAAAATGAATGAACCAAAAAAGCAATGCATGCAACAATTCGACACACAAACTCATTTGGTATTAATCACTTCACAAACAAACACCATTATTTATTTCTTGAACACAGAGACGAGAGGACCACTGGAAAGCGAATTAGCAGCGTGGGTGACCACTGCGTCATTCTTTGTTAAAAGAAAGCATTTTATGCTCTACCAAAATCACCAAACTGTTGGCGGACACCTGCGGGATTTTGAAATAGTTCTAAACTGCTTTCATGGGACCACATCACATGTCTGCACTTGCTCTGTCTTGAAATTATAAGTTGATATCAGAGGACAAGAATGAGCCAATAGTTTACGGTATTGCATTTAAACCAGAGACGGAATCAAGAAGAATGACAAAGTTGCGATCAAAAGTCAACAAAATAAATCCCACATCATATAGGTAATCTCCAGTAATAGTGCATGTTTGCTACGTTGGGATGTCTAAGCGTAAATAGGAAACTTACGGTAGAACGAGGTGGAATCAACGGAGAACATATAAGTAAAAAAGACTCATAAATTTAATGCTTTAAAGTTTTGGGTTAAAGTGGGTATTAAAGTCCATAAATATGTTCCTTCACTAAATCTATGATGTAGATTTTCTGTGAAAGTGGGCTCCCAGATCCAATAAGTAGTATCAGAGTCGATGGTTCAGTAAGGGACGAGTATAAAGATGGTAGTCGGATCTTGTGGTTGCTTTCTCACGAAGAAGAGCAAGGAGACCAGTAAAGTAAAAGGGCTTTTGGTGATGCTATATATTCGAGCTGCTGAGCAAAAACGCCTTTGTTTAAAAAAGAGACCAAGCCCAATGTAAAAGTTCACACTTGAGGGGGACATTGTTGAGATATCAAGTAAATAGGAATTTCACATTAGAAAAAGATGAAATTAATAAAGGATATATAAGTGGAACGGATCCATAAATCTAATGTCTTAAAGTTTTAGGTTAAAGTATGGTGTCAAAGCTCATAAATATATTTCCTCACTAAGCCCCTAATGTAGATCTTCCATGAAAGTGGGTTCTTCGTATCTAACATGCCAAAGGAGTCTTTCTAGAGTATTTATGCTCAAAAAACTGAGGTCAGATGTCTTATTTGGTTCAAAAACTCATAAGTCGATTGATATTTGATTATCCAAGAAGAATGATGCATGAAAATTTTAGGCAATTCCCTAAATACAGCAGATGACTTACTCAGCGAGTTCAAACTAGTAAGGTTGGATCACTGATTCTCTGTTCCGATAGCATTTCCTCTCTGCTGCTTCAAAGTGCTCAGAAAAAGTGGTAAACGCAGCATCAGCTTAGCATATACTGCCATTTTGTGTGATGCACAGACTAGCCTTATGTCTACAATCTATTATTTCTCATTGAGCTCAAGTCGACTCAAGAAGAATAACACTTAACAGAGACGTAAACCGATTCCATGGTTATGTTGGAATAAGTTTTAACAATCAAGAATTTCTTATCATTTTAGCATCTGAAAGCCAAGCAACAGACCAATCAATGCCAAAAATCCTACCTGAATTATACCCAAAGAGCACCACCGGAAACAAAGACATTCTAATCATTGTAATATTCATCTAGGGTTTAACGTTTAAAAAAAAGGTTTAAAACTTATAATTTTGATCATCACTTCCCAGCAGCAACAAATATATTTTACAACACTCAACTACTTTACCAATTTGTGATGAATCACTCACACACTCAAGCTTGAGAAATTAGAGTTTTTTTTCAAGCTCTTCATTCTCTAAAATGATTCTCTCTCTCTCTTCTGAAATGTGGCTCTTGTTTTGTGGACGCCAAAGACCTCTCCAAAAAGCCTTGTTTATAGTGAATTTGATGCACTTCTCAAGCACTTCATCTATTCTCTAGAGTATTCTAGTAAATCATCATTAAATTGACTTATTTCCCATATCTTTTCTAGCATTAACTAATTTTTACCACCATTAATAACTTATTCACTATGCCTTTTTTATGTTAACAAATCTTCACCAAAAATATAAATCAACTTGTAGTGTGCCAATAATTATAGGAGAAATCCCGATAAATAACCTCATTTTAAACTTAATTATAGGCCATTACACTAATAATTTGATAATAATTATAAAATTCTTTGGTCAGTATTACTTTAATCATCACGTTCAATCAATTATCACCGTTGTGTATCCTCTTAAATTATAAGAGTCTCTATTTTAAACATATCTCATATCTAGTGATAGCAGACATTAATGTGATTCATGAGAGATTTAAAAGTGGAATTCTTAGCTAAGTATATTACACCTTGATTCTCACATTGTAAGACATATTTCTCTTATTCATGACCCAATTCAAAGAGGACATTTTTTATCCACAACATCTTGCATGCTTTCGTATTTGTAACATATTCAACTTCTTTGGTAGAAAGTGGTACTAACTTTTGGACTTTCAACTGCCATGACATAACTTCCCTAAAAAAGTAGTTAAATATAGTAATGTTGACTTTTTAGAATCGACATCTCCAACATGTTTGCATCTAGTCTGTCTTGATAGTCTTGCTCTTTTGATCTCTCTTAAGATTTTGAAATTCGAATTTCTAGTGACCAAACTTACCATAATAATAGCAATGGACTATTGGACGTGATTTAGATCATCTGCTTCTAGTCCTTCTATTGGTCTCACTTCTCTCATTCTCAACAACATTAGCCTTAATTAAATTGTGTTGATTTGTTGCGTTCCTTTTCTTTGACTTTCTCGTTTAATAAGTCGTCGGTGATGGTTTTCACGGTGAGTTTTCTTTCTAAGGCCAAGTTGCTAAGAGTGAAATTAAGAAATTTTCAACTCTTGAGTAGCAAGTTGAGAAGTAGCAAAGCCTACAATCACATACAGAATTGGACGTCCAACACTATAATATAATATAGGAAGATTACATATACTTCTTAACTTAAACTAGAGACTAACTCAACTTCTCACCCTATTTAGGATGAATTATTACATGCTCAAATAATTCATCAATTTGTGGCAGATCCCTCACAAACTCAATTAATCTTGAGAAATTAGAAATTTTCTCAAGTTCTTTACTATCTAAAATAGCCTCTCTTTCTATCTTTTAGAGTGTGGCTTTTACTTGTGTTCTAGATACTATAGAACTCTCCAAAAGCTCCTATTTATAATGGATTTGATGCACGTCTTAAAGACTACTTCTATTCTGTAGAGTATACTAACAAATCATCATTAAGCATTGATTCCTCGTGCCTTTTATGATATTAGCAAATATTCACCAACATTATTAACTTATTTTTTTGCCTTTTTGATATTAACAAATCTTCACCAATATTATTAGGTTATTTTCCATGCCTTTTTCTTGTAAGTAATCTTCACCAAAATCATAAAGTAACTTGTGTCCCACCAATTGTGGAGAGAGGCCCAACAAATCCAAAAAAAAAACATCGGACAGCTATGAACTGTATATTTTGAAATCTCCAAGGTACAACCAAAAGGTGATTATGTTTAGTAAAGTGAAACCTATATCAGAAGGATAAACAAATGCAGACATAACTGGATATGTCGAGTCTAGAAAATTAACATCATGATATTTGACTACTTGGAAGGAGAGTTGAGTCATGGCAGTTGAAACTCAAAAAGTGTGTGACACTTTCTACCACAAAGGCTGAATACATCACAACTACAAAAGTGTGCAAATAGATGTTATAGATGAAAATTTTCCTCTGTAAATTGGTCATGAAAAAGAAATATGTATTGGGATGTGACAATTAAAGTACAATACACCAATCTCATCAAAAAAAAAAAAAAGTACAATACACCAAGACAAAAACTCCATCTTCCGCTCTCATGCAAAGATCATTATTATTCACTCTTACTGGATATGAAATGTGTTGAAAGAGAGATTTACATTTTGAGAAAGTACACACTGACGATAATTCGTCGAACATGATGACCAAAATAATACCAAAAAATTATATGGTTATTATCAAGATGGTGTAGTTACCCCAATTAAGTCAAAAGCAGGAGATTTGTTGGAATTCCTTCCATAATTGGTGGGATACTACAAATTAACTAATGATTTTGGTGAAATTTTACTAATATGAAAATTTTATTGGAAATAAGTCAATAATATCAGTGAAGATGATTTGCTAATATTAAAAAAGTATGAGGAATTTAATAATTTTAGTGAAGATTTGCTAATATAAGAAAAAAAAGGTATGAAGAATAAGTTATTTAATGATGATTGGCTAGAATACTCTAGATCGTCCTTGGAAGCGACATCAAATTCACTCTAAATATGAGTATTTGGAGAAGTCTTTGGCATCTACATCACAAGAGTCACACTCCAAGAGAGAGTAAAAGAGCTACATTAGAGTATGAAAAGGTCGCGAAAATCTTCAATTTCTAAGGTTGAGTATGTTAGTGATTCACCACAAATTAGTAAATTATTTAAGCATTCTAATCCATTCTAAATAAGGTGATAAGTTAAGTTAATCTCTAATTTAAGCTAGAGAAGATAGCGATATAATTCTACTATTATAGTAGAACATCTTTTGGACTTCCTAGTATCATAAATTTTCCTTTCGCATTTGAAAGTATTTTTTTATAATTTATTTTTATCCTTTTTAAATCACACAAAAAATAGCTTCTACTTATCTACCTTTCTTTTCCCAACGTAACCAAACACTCAACCTACTAATGATCGCCTAATCATATGTATTAAAAATGAAGACACTAGATGAACTTCTAAACGAACTAAAGTTATGGATACGTGGAGCATATCTATGTTCATGAAAACTGTTCTAACTCTCCGTAACAATATCACAACCGCAAAGAATTACTAATTCACACATATAAGAAACAAACTGATCTAATCTTGATAAACTAATCTAATAGCATATCAACCTTTAATTTAAGGTTAATGATAGCATAGCAAAGATGCATTCAGGCAAACATTCCATATCAAGAATAGCTAAAGCTCTTTCTCGTTTCATCTTTCGTAACAAATCAAATAGTTACAATGAAAGAGTATAAAAAACTAACAATCGTTTGTCACGGGGATAGGTATGTACTCACTTCACAAATTTCAAAGCTAGAAACAGAGAAAAGAAATTAAGGCACCTCAGTGGAAATGCGACGCTTAAGTTAGTGATCCGAGAAGCAAAATCCTCGAGAGACCGTTGTTCGTGGAATTCCTGAACCGAACAACGGTCTGTTTCTCTCTCTTTTTCCCCAGGGAAACTTGGGTTTGAGCTTTGTATACTCTGGCGCGAACCGCCTTTTCAAAAATCCCTCCACATTGAGGGAAATCTCGAGAGAAATATACAGTGAATGTCGTTTTATAGGCCAACGGAAATTAATGACTATGGCCTGGAATTGACTCTTGAACTTGGGCTAAAAATGCGAAATATTCACAATTGGCCCTATAGCCAGTCCTATAGAACCGGTAGTTTGGACTGGGCCTTTGGGTATATAGTAAATATGTTACTGCGATAAGTGTCAGCGGCACTTATATTCATTTATATTGGTTTATACGGAATTTATTAATTATTAATTCAGAAAATAATTTGATTATTAATATGAAACTATTACATGATCCTGAAAGCTTTACTGATGGCACCGAGTTGGTATACTGGGCCGGATGTCCTAATTTCTTTTATAACTTAAGAGTGCAATAGATAGAATAACAACAACCTCATAGCACAAGGCTATGTGCTTTAGGAGAGTTAGAGGAGGGATATTAATCATACCTAACCTTCTCTTTATATTTTAAAAAGAGGTTATTTTTGTGACTAAAATATGTAATTTTTTAATTATAAAAGTAATCTTATTAGTTGTTTCAACATTCATCCTCAAAAAGCCATCATCTCCTTCGCAAGAGTTAGGGGAGAGTTATCAATGTAGGCAAATAGCCTTCTTTTTATAACTTTTACAAAGAGATTATTTCTGTGATTTGAATATGTGACTTTATGATCACAAAAGAGCAACTTTTTGATCTATTAACTAAATTGTTATTTTATTCAATAAGGATGATAGAAAGTTGAGTTGCAACTCTATCGAACTCGAAATTAATGAATTAAATTTGAGTTAATCGAATTTCATATTAAATTTGGATTTAAAAATTCGGGTCTTTTTTTAAAACAATTAAATCACACACCGAGGTTAATTGAGCTAGGATTGACCTTCTTTAACTCGTTGTCATCCTTATTCTTTTGAACCGAATTAAAACAATCTTTCAAAACTTAACTCTAATAAAATCGACGAATTTAAATTTGAGTTGTTGATTTTGGTTATTCTACATTATAAATTAAAAAAAGTTGTGAAATTTTGAGAAATTTATTTAGGGTTGTAACTTTTATTGCTTGGAATAAAAATTAAAACCAGGCTTCATTCTGGTCTCGATCTAACAAAGTAATGCATTTGTGGGAAGAAAATAATGCATTTATGGATCAAAAGTTTGATTCTACGTTGAAGAAAACAAAGTGAAAAGATGGAATGACATATCTATTCCCCAAAGAAAACGAAGAATGTCAGAGACGATAGATCAATCGCAGAGGACGAGGGATTCATATATAACTCATCATTCCCGCTTCAATTTGAGATGAAAGCCTATGATTGAAGCATTAAAACCCAGTACAATTCACGCTAGTGGGTTGTGATGATAGTGAGTAGTGACAATCAAACTAGTTTCAATTAGAATATCTCATTTCAATTAAACATAAAAATATTATAGAGTTTATAAATGATAAGGTCAACTATTCAAATTCAAATGACTAGTTCTAATCATTTTGATAATAATTAATCTAAAGCTAATTATTATTACACTCTGTCCATATTAAAAAAATCTAATATAATATCAAAATAAGTTTAGTCCGAATTATTAATTTCTTAATTGTCTGTTTAAACGTGTAGTCCTAACAATCCGGCTCAATCATCACTCCAGTTAGTTCAGGTGACAACTAAAAGTTAATTCCCAAATACACTTAGGCAAATGATCACAAACACTCCTGCTAGGAACAACACACTAGATAAAGATCAAAACAACAGGCACAGAGATACTAGGAGTATCATGTTAAACAAAGATCGAAACTGAAGGTACAGCAGACGAAACTAGACGAAAAGAGCGTTGCCCATTAACCCTGATCTTACACTGAAAGTACATGAACTCTTTTAACTAATGATGCCAAAGAAAAGCTCCCATGGCAAACTTCCTCTTCTGTTCAACGTCTCCACTGACGGGCAGCCCGTACTCTTCGAGCAAACAATCAAGCTTCCACTCAGGCATGGTCTCATATTCGGCTCTGGTGTATCGTGGGTAGTGCAACGGCATCTGAAAACACCCACAACGCTCCTTGGCTTGTTGCCCGTTAGGTGGTCCTCCGCCTATATTTTGTGGTGGCTGGGAAAGAGACTCCATTCCTCCACCACTCATTGTCTCGCCTGAAAGTGTTAAATAACTTCTTGTTCAGGTTTCAGAATTGCAATGAGGAGTGAGTGATACCCTTTTATAGAAGAGTAGAGGTACAAAGGGCATGGAGGGTATATTCTGAAGCAACATTGTCGAGTTAAAATATTGGAAGTAACACTACAACACCGTTTCACGAAGTGCATAAAACCTGTTGATTTAAGTGGTTAGAGTGCATTGATGGTCTCGAAAATATCCTTCGACAAACGGGGACCTCACATATTTCTCATTGAAAAAGTGGCAGGCTTAATACTTTACAGTTAATAGTTAGAGAATTAGTGTCGATTAGGCACATAAGAGTGAGTTGTTTCCCTTCTTTTGCTTCATGGACAGCACTAGCCGGCTTGGTCGGGTTTCTCGCATTGATTTTAGCTTCCACGTAAAGTCTTTCTTGCACGGCAAGGACATGAACAGTCTGATTCGTTTAATAATTACTCAACTTTGAGATTTCCAAATGAATTCTCGTCAAATAACTTGCGAGAAAGATAGCTCCACAATGGCCTATTTAATGCAACCATAAGCAGTTGTTTGTCCAACAACCCGATGTCCACTCATTGCTTCTATGAATAATCACACAGCTGCAGTGTTATCATTATTGAGTCAAGGCACTTGTGTGCTAGGACTGTTTTCCACGACGGCCACTGCATTATTGGAACTTGGTCTATTAACTTGTCATGAAGGGCATGAACATTTTCAGAATAATTTAGACCACAAACTTCAGTAGTCCACTTATAGCTGTCGGTAGGAACGTTCAACTCCAACCTCCAGACCGCCAAAGATTGGCAAACAAGATTTTGATGTTTGCATCAATCTTACAGAATTGTCGTGTGTATATAACACTTATGCCCCTTAATGCCATTCTATCTCCACTTACAACAGGTGAATCAGTCAATATAACAATGAACATAATCCAATATCATAAGTATTTTGTGTTATATTCAGGTAATCGTTTCTCTGCTGGACACAAAACATACAACGGTTTCTTTTAATGCACATTCAAGATTGGAGCTTAGGCAGAGGCAAAATTAAAGCAAACACGGCCAGAAGAGAAAAAAAGATTGCATAGACTATTCTGGATGCATTATTTGACATTTTGGAACTGATGATCATTGAATTTTCTTACGCTGTTTCTGTGATCATTCTACAATTTACCTGTCACATATCCATCCGTCAAAATTCTGTATGTGCACCACAAATTAGCATCACCAACATCACAAGCGATTGAAAAGAATACATCGACACGTAGATTTACAGTTTCTGATAAAGATGACACGTTATGAAGCAGTTCTGCGATCAGTGGAAACATCAATGACACTCTCTGGAATTGTTTTTTGATCTGTTTTCACAGTTATAGGCAAATCTACAAGCGTGGCTGGAGGCGCAAAATACATGTGTAGCGACATCATGCAAACAATAATCCCCAAGAAAAGCTGGACAACCGCAAGAACAAGTGTTACACATACCATACAACATATAGAAATTCATGGAAAACCAAGGCCTTAGATACTTAAAAAAAAATTAACATGCTTCCTCAAGCTACGCAACACCGTGTCAGATTGCAATATCATCAGTTTTGGGCAAAGAAGATAGATATGTTGTATCTATTTGGTAAATGAGACAGGGGTGGACTAAGGAAGCAAGCAAAAAGAAAGGGAAACCATGCAACACAAACTTCAAATCATGAAAGGTTACCTGCAATGTAGGTCTGAAATTGAAAAGAAACACTGACAGAATCATAGTAAGTAGCATTGCCATAGATGTCGAGTACACCTGCAGTAGAAATAGGCCATAAAGAACATTTAAGTGTTTTCATACAAAAAAAAAAAGAAAGAAAGAAAAGAATCAGGGGGCAGCAATATACAGAAGAGAACAACTTCCAGTTAAAATAAAAATAGGAAAACTGAAACTGAAAATAGTATCTGACATTCATAGATGAAATATCGTCGGGCATACAAAGCCCAAAACTAAAATAAACAAGAGTAATAGGAAATACCTTGACAATATTGTCAGCATATTTCATTAACCATGAAACTAAAAGACCAGAACATCCCAGATTCAACACCACCAGCCAAGTTGTGATACTATATCCATTAAAAAGGCGTTGCCACCATGGTCCATTCTCAAACCCACTTCTAAAATCATCCAACACAAGCCGAGCCATATTGAAAATTGCCCCAAACCTGAACGAGAAACATCCAATCCTGAATTTTTGACTTGTATTTCAAACTACTCGTGAAAACTGATATGCTTTTCATAATTAAAAAAAAAACAGCTGGAAGAAAAAGAATACATACGTGTATAATTGTACATTCTGCCAATATAAACTATCGTTATTCTTCTTCATCAGGAATTCTGTATAAACGCCAGCAAGTGCTGAGAGACAAGCAGACAACATACCTAACATGTATCCCTGAATAGGTGCTGAGAAAAGGGAGTCACATGAAGCTTCTCCGCAGCCTTTTACCTTTACCAAAAGACAGTAGAAAAGTACTTCCAATGTAAGGGGCCATAATGAAACAGAGGATCTACCCTCAAAATATGTCCAATGGACGAATGTTTACAGTAAACAGAAAAGAATATAAGAAATATAATAAAGATA
Source organism: Erythroxylum coriaceum (assembly GCA_026874005.2). Lineage (NCBI taxonomy): Eukaryota > Viridiplantae > Streptophyta > Magnoliopsida > Malpighiales > Erythroxylaceae > Erythroxylum > Erythroxylum coriaceum. The sequence continues at coordinate 1,534,520 of JANQAP020000093.1, forward strand.
CTATTTAATTCGTTGAAGACTAATACCTACCTAATTTATGCTTGTATACGTATCATGTAAAGCATTTCCAATATAGTATAAGAGCAAGGGAACCAATGGTTGAATACGTCCCTTTACAACACTTAATAATTGCAATTTTATAGCTAAGTTCCACGCTCTAATTGGTGAAGACCGCTTTTTTACTTTACTCAGGTTGTTTAGCATTTTGATACTTCAAATTCTATGCATAATCCGTATAATATATCACGTCAACCCACTTTCTAGCTTTTCTTAGTCTCCCACATTGCACACTTACCAGTTCCAATAAACTTAACCGGCATTTCAGTCTCAGATTCACCATGTTAACGTCATTTCTCACCTTTTTTACATAATCATTGGTATCCTCTGCAATTTGGAGTGACTTTTAATAGCAAATATAAGGACAGACAAAGAACTAGTAAATGGTTTATAAAGCTTTCTAATCGACCTCCATTGACTCAATTGGAGAGACTTTATTCATGTTAATCATCCAAGATTTGATGGAGTAACTAACCACGAAAGCAGAAACCCGTTGCATCAAGATATGAAACCAGGTAAAAAATAACTAAATAAAGAAAATGCGTTCAAAGTCAGAACCTGGCTGGTGGTCGTTCCTACAGCCAATAGAACAATTGCCATCCATTGCAAATTGGAAAGCTTCCTCTTCAGAAACATCCTAAGATAGAAAACAAACAATTTCATTCACTACACATTAGATCCAACACCAACAAAGAAACCACATTCTTAAAGTAACAGAAAGAAAAACCTGAATAATATTCCAGTAGTGACGATTTTAAGATTGCCCATAATCTGGTAAGTGGATGCGTCCACATAGATAAGAGTAGCAAATTGTACGTTATTGTGGATCAAGTAAATGATAGAGGGTATCGGAAACAACCGCACACTCTTCCAATCGGTGGTCATTTTCGGAGGAGACGATCTCCGGCACTCTCTCCATAGAAGAAAACTAGACACTAAAAGCTGAAACATTCGATATCAGTCACTGGGCTGACCGCAAGCAGTTCAATAAAATGAAATTCCAAAATTGAATTACCTTAAATACTTCAGCTAAAAAGGGGATGGTGGCGTAGTCGTACTTGTATTTCCCGTGGGTTTGTGAGAGAGTGGTTAATATCCCCTGATGAGAGTGGGTCAGTGTTGAGATTTAGGGATTAACGATGAGGGAAGAGAAGGCATTAGGGTTTACCTGTGAACTGGTGAGAACAGTGAGAAGAGAAGCAACAATGTACCACCGCATTTCATCCAATTCTCCCAGCAACAGTGAGCTTTCGGTAGAGAGGGATTTCAGAGCCACCGTTGCACTCCCCACACGCAACGTTTTGACCCTTTCTTGAGACGACACCGTTGACAGTAGGATTCTGATTTGTAGCTCTAGCTTTTACTCTCTGAAACTGGGCTTGGATAGTTTCTGCCTTTTAGAACCACTCTAGCTGAGCCCGTGTCTCTGCAATATTAGTTTATGGGTCAAATTTGATTAAAGTACGTGAAAAATCTGGTCAATGTGCTAATGAACTGTGGACTTGTGTAAAGTGTTAGCAATTTTTGTTAGCCCAATTTCGACCACTCGTATTAGTAACAGCAATTGGACCCGGGCTAAAAATTTGGACTAATTGATTAGAGATGACAACTAGGCTCGGGCTAGCTTGAGTCAATAGGACAGGATTGGGTTGAATAGGCCTCAATCTCCAATTTTCTAAAAACTTGGGCCTCAAACTTAGCTCTAGCTTTGGTTACCCAAGCCTGGCCTGGCCCGAAACCTAACCCTTATATGCAAAAAGACATCACTTTTGACATTTTTAAATTTTAAAAAAAATTGGGGCCAAGCTGAGTCAAGCTCTGGCTCAGGTTGGGTTGTTCGAGCTCGACCAAGCGTGGGACAAGAGCTGACCCATTATGATCCCTAAAATAGATAAGATTTCGAACTAAAATTAAACTTTTTTCTAATTTTTGGATTTAAAGTTGAATTTAAAATTTGAATTATTTAACTTATTCCAATCCAAAACTCGAATATGTTAAATAAAATAATATTACTTTGAGTAAACAACTTCGTTTTTTAATTTTAAATTAAAAATAATTAAATTTAACTCAAATTCGATCAAACTTCATACAACCTTGAACCCAACCCGACTCAGTATCAACCATATTTAAGTTATCTTGTTTTTGCATATATTCATTGCACTAATTAGCTAATAAGGTCAATAATTAGCAAGATATTTATTACTATTACTTCTCTTGATGACTTAGATGATTAATGTTTTCCGCTCATTCTTATGGATGACAATGATTTAGGCCAGGTTTAGGATGTGCTTGCTCTAACTTAGTCCAACTCTCTACATTTTTTTCTAAAAAAATTTGGCAAAATAACGTCATTTTACATCTTACCTTTGAGCCAAGTAGTCTTAGCCCAGACCGAGCCAAGCTTGTCGTCCCTACTCATTCTTACCTTATTCTCAACCTTCAAACAAATGACAATTTTGAATTATATTTTTATAGTAATAAAATATTAAATACGTCAAACCAACATTTTTTTAAAGGTTAGACATAATATTTATATTTATTTTATATTAAATACATTACAATTTTTTATAGTTTTTTTACTTTACTCTTAAAATTTTAAATTACATTTTATAATTATTTTAAAATAAAACATTCATATTAAAACAATAACATTTTATTTAAATTAACTATTGGCTTAAACCACATATTGGTAAAGAGAGAACATAATAGCCTCCATTAAGGTTATAGAAGGAGGCATATGTTTAAGATTTTAAATATCCCAAAATCTCTTTCCCATAACTTTGTGTATTAATTCTTGGTGTGGATTGTGAGATCTTCCTTTTGTAATCTTTGTTTTCTATAGTGTAAAAGTTTTCTATTATTGCCCGTGGGTTTTCCCCATATTCGTTAAGGGGTTTTTCACGTTAAATCTTTTGTGCCCTTTTTTATCTCAATTTCTTTTATTGGTGTGTTTGTTCTATCCGGGTGCAGTCCATCTCCTATCAGTGGTATCAGAGCCCAAAGGTTGCTCAAGTATGCTCTGTGGTTGTAGCATAGTCTGATCTCCCACATCAGAAAATAAGTCTTTCTTTAGTGTTCTTGCGGGTTAAGGGTAGTTCAATTCTCAAGTTCTTGTTGTCATTTTTGGGGCATTTTTTGCTAGTATTTGAGTTGATTGAGTGCATGTCTAGGAAAAGCTCTGTCTAAGGAGACTGAGTTTTAATTGGGACCATTTGTGACCCCTCTAGCCTTTCCTGGGAACTTTCCTGGTGTACTACAGTCTTATTACATACTAAGTGGAGGTAACTCGAGGTGATTTCCCTTTTTTTAACACGAGAGAGTGGGAGTAAATTCTTGTGATAGAAACAATATCGACCAAACTTGATATTACAAAGTTTGATGGGACAAAGTTCTCGTTATGGAAATTGAAGATGAAGGCAGTATTAGTAAAAGATAACTGCCATCAGTGCTAGGCTAGTAGATTTCACAGATGACGTCAAATGCAAACAAATAGATGCCTTGGCCATGTTAGATTTGCATCTTGGACTATCGGATGATATCTTGCAAGGTGTAGAGAAAAAGAAAACAGCCAAGGAAATATGAGATCATCTCACAAAGTTATATGAAACTAAGTCTCTTCATAACAAATTGTTTTTGAAGAAGAGACTTTACACACTTTAAATGTCTGAATCTACTTCAGTAACAGAGCATATCAATACTCTGACGTCTCTATGCTCTCAACTTTCAAAGTTGGGACATAATGTAAATCCAACTGAACATGCAGAGATTCTACTTCAAAGTCTTCTAAATTCATATGACCAACTCATCATTAATTTAACCAATAATAGCCTCACAGATACTTAGGTATTTGATGATGTTACTGCTTCGGTTCTTGAAGAAGAAAGCAGATGCATCAATAAGGAAGAAAGGCTGACAAGTTAACATCAAGCAGAAGCCTTATCGACGACGAGAGGACGGTAAATGGAGCGTGATTCCATTGGGAGCCACAAACAAGGAATGTTGAAATCCAAAAGTAAGAAAAATCTCAAATGTTACAACTGTGGCAAGAGAGGACACTTTAAAAGTGAATGTCAATTCAGAAAAGGTGGAGACAAGGCCTCTAAAGCATCAACTTCTCAGGGATGTGTTGCCAATGGAGAAATCTTATACAGTGAAGTAGTAACAGTGTTCAAGGACAGAGTAGAGCTCACTGATGCTTGGATAATAGATTCATGAGCAACATGGCATTTGACTTATTGTAGAGATTGGTTTCACACTTATAAATCTATCTCTGTAGGATCTATGTACATGACAAATGATCATGCCTTAGAGATTGCTGGGATTGGCACCATCAAGTTGAAGATGTATGATGGTACAGTTCACATTATTCAAAATGTGTGACATGTGAAGAACTTGAAGAAGAATTTATTGTCTTTAGGACAATTGGATGAAATTAGGTGTAAGACCTTTATTCAAAATGGAGCCATGAAGGTGATTAAAAGAGCACCTGTAGTCATAAAGGCTGAAAGGATAGCTGCAAACTTATACAAGCTTATGGGAGAGACGTATATGGAAGCAAATGCATCGGTTGCATCTGTTAGTTCTACAAAAAATGCAACAAAATTGTGGCACAGTAAACTTGGCCACATGTCGAAACAAGAATTGAAGATTCCTACTGAGCAAAAACTACTCCCTGGTCTTACGAAGGTATCATTACCCTTCTGTGAGCACTGCTTTACAAGAAAGCAGCATAAACTGAAATTTAATGCATCTAATTTTAGAAGTAAAGATATTCTAGAATTGATTCACTTTGATGTATGGCAAGTATCGATTATGTCTTTAGGTAGAGCAAGGTACTTTATGACGTTTATTGATGATTACTCCAGAAGATATTGGATGTATCCTATTAAGAGAAAGGGAGACGTATTTTCAACCTTCATAATATTTAAAGCACAAATTGAGTTAGAGATGGTGAAGAAAATCAAGTGCTTCAGGACTGATAATGGTGTATAATATACTAGTGATGAGTTCATTGATTTTTGTAATCGAGAAGGCATCAAAGGTCAATTCATAGTGCCTCAGGCTCCTCAACAAAATGGAGTGGCAGAGCAAATCAACAGAACTCTAATTGAAAGAACTAGAGTCATGTTGATAACTAAAATTATGACAAAGTCTTTATGGGTAGAAGCAATGAAAACTGCCTATTATGTGACTAATCGATCACCAACAAGATTGATTGATCTAAAAACATCGACAAAGATGTGGACCGGTAAACCAACAGACTATTCTTAGTTGCAAACATTTGGAAGTTCTATGTTTGCGATGTATAAACCCAAGATATCATAAAAATATATCCAAACTCTAGAAAATGTAGACTTATCGGGTATGCTAATGAAGTCAAGGGATATCGACTGTGGAACCCCATTGCCTACAAGCTCATCATTAGTAGAGATGTCATATTTGTAGAAGATAAATTGTAAGGGAAAGATCAAAATAACACGTCTGAAGAAAATTCTGAAATTTTAACGATTCAGGAAGAAAGGAAGACTGAACAAAAAGATTCTACTGAGGTTATATTAGATCACGAGGAGCAAGAACCGGTTGAATCTGAAACTACAGAAGTTCGACGGTCAATCCGTGAAAGGAGACTCCCAAACTGGCAGTCTAATTATATTACGGAGACCAATGTAGCATATTGTCTCCTAATAGAAGATAGAGAACCATTAACATTCCGAGAAGCAACAAATAATTTAGATGCATCACTTTGGATGGCAGCAATGTAGGAAGAAATATAAGCTCTTTATAAGAATAAGACATGGAAGCTTGTGCCACTACCACAAGGGAGAAAGCATATTGGCAACAAATGGGTGTACAAGATCAATCATAACAGTGATGATCAGGTGGAGCAGTATCGTACAAGGTTGATGGTAAAAGGATATGCTCAGAAAGAAGGTATCAACTTTGTTGAAATTTTTTCACTTGTACTTCGTCTTAATACAATTCAGATTGTACTAATTATGTGTGTTACATTTGATCTATATTCGTCTCAATATAATTCAGATTGTACTAATTATGTGTGTTACATTTGATCTATATTTAGAGTAGTTAGATATAAAGACTACGTTTCTTCATGCAAATCTTGAAGAAGAAATTTACATAGATCAACTAGAAGGTTTTGAAGAACCAGGGAAAGAGAACTTGATTTGCAAGTTGAACAAATATTTGTATGATTTAAAACAGGCCCCAAGATGTTGTTTCAAAAGATTTGATTCCTTCTTAATGAGCCGTAAACTCAACATATTTAGTGCAGACCCTTGTGTATATTTCAAAGAAGTTTGGTAATAATGATTTCATTGTATTATTGTTGTATGTTGACGACGTATTGATTACAAGCCCCAATAAAGATCGTATTCAAGATTTGAAGGCTTAATTAGTTGGGAATTTGAAATGAAGGATTTAGGGCCAGCAAACAAGATTTTAGGGATGCAAATTTATCGAGACAGAAATAATAGGAAGATTTGACTTTCTCAAAAGAATTACTTGAAGAAAATCTTGCGACACTTCAATATGCAAGATTGAGGAGCTGTGAGTTAGGTGTCTAAACTAAACTGTCTACAACAGAAGCTGAATATATAGCAACTACACAAGCTTGTAAGGAATCGATCTGGATAAAAAGGTTTTTGGAGGAGCTTAGGCACCAACAAGAGAAAATCCCTTTGTATTGTGATAGTCAGAATGCCTTGCATATTGCAAAGAATCCGGCTTTTCATTCCAAAACTAAACATATAGGAGTTCAATATCATTTTTCTCATGAAGTGGTGGAAGATGGAAGTGTGGACATGCAGAAAATTCACACAAAAGAGAACCTAGCAGATGCACTAACAAAGCCAATCAACACTGATAAATTCATATAGTGTAGATTCTTGTATGGCTTGGCAAAAACGTAGACAGTAGGGAAATGACCAGATAGAAATAATGATATGGGAATTAATTGGTTCTCAATCAAATCTCCAAGTAGGAGATTGTTGACTTAAATCCCATATTGGTAAAGAGAGAACATAATAGCCTCCATTAAGGCTATATAAGGAGGCATATGCTTAAGGTTTTAAATATCCTAAAATCTCTTTCCCATAACTTTGCGTATTAATTCTTGATGTGGATTGTGAGATCTTCCTCTTGTAATCTTTGTTTTCTATAGTAGAAAAGTTTTCTACTCTTGCTCGTAGATTTTTGCCATATTTGTTAAGGAGTTTTTCACTTAAATCTTATGTGTCCTTTTTTTATCTCAATTTTTTTTATTGGTTTGTTTATTCTATCCGAGTGTAGTCCATCTCCTATCATTAATGTTGTATTTTAACAACCACAGCAACCACTTGAGAAGTAGATAACTGAGTGCCAAGATACTCCCTTATTTTGAGGGAAGCAGTTAAGAAGATATCTGCAAGTGGAAAATCCTATTTAAATGGATTAAATGGGAATGCTTTCAAATAGAGAAAAACCCTAAAATGTCTATATACTAGTTCTCACATATTGACCATCGGTGTGATCGAGAATTGAGGTGTGATTTTTACGATGACTCTAGCAGCCACTGAGGTTAGAGATTGTGTTCGTGACTGACTAGAAATTACGTAGGCAAAGAGCGACATCAAGATTAATTCGCTTCTGTATCAAGGTTAGTGGTCTAACCCGATTTAAACCAACAGTGGTATCAGAGACATGTTATGTTTAGCTTCTACCTCATTTTAGTTTAACAATCAGTTTGTTATTATTCAATTAACAATAAGTTTGTTAATAGAAAAGCAATTATGTTACTTGATTACATGTTTCGTATGTTATTCGAGCTCACTTTGTGTGACTAAATGCTTGAACCCAGCCATCTAAACTTAGATCTGTTAAATCCTACCTCACTCCATACACACAAAAAAAACGTGATGGACGTTGTTTGCCTCTTTTTCGACCGATCTATGCGATGACCGTGTAAAATGGAAAGGCATGTGATGACTTCTGTGTGGAGTCGTGGCTTCTGGCATCAAGGATTGTGGCTAGGTATCGGCCCACCTTCGTCCTCAATGCCAAGCGGCGATGAAGATAGGTGGGGGCTGAGTTATTTCTCTGTTTGGATTTTTGAGTTATTTCTCTGCGCAGAGAGGATCGAAGGCTAAAGAGAGAGCTGCGTAGAGAGATAAATTTTTTTTAAAAGAAAGCTAAAGCTACGCAAGAGGATAAAACGTTGTTTAGGCAAAAGATATGGTTGGCTTATAACTTATGAGGGTGTTGTCGTTTTTGTCCATTGATTATTATTATTTTTTATGTAATTGTTTTAATTTATTTAATTCATTAATGATATGTGAATGTGTT
>JANQAP020000094.1:393-10854 GCA_026874005.2 Erythroxylum coriaceum
CAAAGTTAAGGGATCTGGGTTTCGAGTATAAGCATGACGTCAGTGACATTCTAAACGATAGTCTAAAATGTGCTCGTCAGATGGGTCAACCTTAACCGAGCCCATCGCATCACAAAGTGTTGCAGCTTCCAAGTCCAGCACTTCTGCTCTGAACTTAGACTTTTCATGCAAACTTATCAATAAGCACTTGGATATGTACCCTCCTTTTTACGAAAGACAATAAATTAGGTTTGGTCTAATGTTACGTAATACCGTAATGGCATTAGGAGCGGATTTATTTCTGATTGTATTGATAATGGGTATTATTTTAGATAATTTTCAAATTTTGTAAAATAATTCTTAAATATATTATACTGTATAATTTATAATTTTACATGAATACTATCTTTAAAAATTATAATAATAAAAATTTATATATTTTTAGCAACATTATTTCTCATATATTGCAATTAATTATTAACAATCTTCTTTCGTACCTTCTCATCTTCATTTTAGGTACATATGGACAAATGCCACATTTATTACCAGAAAAAATCACGTCTTCCACGAAAATTTGAGAGCTTCACTCACTGATATGACCTGAAATGCATATTTTGCTTTAAAGAACTTCCATAACCCGAGAACATCATCAAAAGTGGAGATAAACGCCATTGTTGGTTTCAGACAGATGCAAAGTGCAAATAAGAGAGTGAAGGAAACGTAGAAAACCCTTTTTCTCTCTCTTTGTTTGTTTTTAGCTTTTCTCTGTTCTTTTGGAGGGAGAAGCGACCCATTTCTGTCTCTCCTCTTCGGTTTCTCTTCCGAAACCAATCATATAGGAGGCAAAAGGTAAGAGTCTTTTGAAATGGACGGGAAGAGATACGTTGTTCTGCTGTGCGCAGAGTACTCTAATTACGTGAAGAAGAAGTATGGAGGGAATGTCGGGGTGTTCGTCGGAATGTTGTCGGAGGCCGGCGAGATGTGAGACATCTATCGGGTGGCTTACGGGGAGTTTCCTAGAGACTACCTGATTGAATCCTCTGATGGGTTTGTCATTTGTGAATTGTGATCATCGGGAGGTGCAATGATGCTCATGGAAATGATTTGTGGATCTGCAAGCTCATTATCTGTTGAAGAATCTTTGATGGTATAAAGAAAAAGATCTGGGCATTTGATTTTGGTTCGTCTTTTCTAATTATTAATTGTTTTTAAAAATTTCTCTTTTTTAAATTAGTCCTTTTATTTTTAAAATTTTACAGTGTCAACGAAAACACCGAACCAACCGATACCGACAGTCAGTACCAAAGAATTAGACTTTGTACCGTGTTTTTTGGCCAGTACAATAGAAATCTGTAACATTAGTTTGGTCCTAAATTTTCTTTTAAGAATAAATTTAAAATATGATGGAGTTCAAATTATGTAGATCAATTAAAAAAATACCAAATCATTTATATCTTTCTTATTTTTAATTAAATACTTTATGAAAATCTAATAATAAACTCAAAATGAAGCGAAAATTTCTTCCCGTACTTCTAAAGATGACATCGAGTCAACCCATTGGTTTACAACATTATACAACAGAACCACTCCAAGTCCGCTTCTTACGACGAACCAGCAACAGAAACTATTGCCAAAAATATTTAAAGAACATTGCAGATCAACAACTAATCCTAGTTACCTAAACCGCAGAAAAATGATTTCTAAACCGCAGCAGAGCAGGAGACGGTGCCGGTGTGTTGTCCGAGCAATTAGTTTTTGCATTCGTTGTTCATGTCAAGCAAAGAATTCAAGGCTATCAAGCGGGAAATCGGGATCAAAACACACGTTAGAGAAGTTCAAATCTTCTCCAATTGGCGAGTTGGTGACTGACGTTGGAGCTGAAATCGTCTCCGTGAGGTCGGATTCTGATGTTTGGACCTTGCGGGTTAGTCCGAAATTGTGCACATGGCATCGCGACGGAGAGTAGTAGTTGGAATCTGACGTCGCCGGAGATACAAACGATGAAGAAATGCCATCCAAGAAATTGCTTGTCATTAAGCTTTCCCCGAAAAAGTTGTTTTCTTCATCTTCATTTTCGAATGAAAATGATGGGAAAATGTAGCCCTTAATGTCTAAATCATCGGTTTTAACCTCCGAAACCTCCTCTGACTGTTGTCGATGTTCTTGACGGTTAACTTTGATGTGTTTCGGTCCATCGTTTTTGAGGGACGGTGATGGAGTCGTTGGATTGAAGACTTGGAGACAAGTGTGTCTTCCTCTATAGGTGACTTCAAAAACATTGGGGTCCTCGTCCGATCTTTGAACTTGTTTGTTGGCCAAACAACCTTGTGAGTGACGGTGAGTGCATCTATAGTACGCTCTGCAATTGTAACTTTCCAAGTCAGACACCACAATATATGTCTTTTCCCAACAAAACAGTTTGGTGTATCGACCTTAATGTTTGAAAAGTCCAAATTGGTATGCTGATAAGCTTGCGAGGATAAGGTAAAGAAAATAGTACAAAAGATTTATGATCCTGAGAACTTCTTTTATCTACAATTCATGATGTTTTCTGGGATGTGAGGAATTACAGAAGTTCTCACCTTGGATAACTAGATCCAAGAATATCCTTCTGTCCATATTTTCTCCAGCTATGACCATCTTCCAACGGTCCTTCAACACCTGACTCTGAACAAATCTTCAAGTGTTCAGTCCATCGTTGCTGTGTCTTTCTGCAACACCCAAATCCAAGAACATTCAATACCAACTCAAACACATTGAAATTAATCACGACTAAGTTTGAGTATCAGAAGCAGCAACAGAAAAGGAAAGAGGGATTACCTTTTCTTGGAACCATCTTTACAAGTTTTGTTACTTCTTGGGCTATTATTGACACCAGGATACTGCGCTTCCATTGAACTTGCAGATGGGGTATGATTATCACCAAGAGCATCCCAATTCAGCATTGACAGTGATCTATCGTAGCAAGAGAGTATCTTCTCAATTAGGAATTCACGAATTTCGAGCGAAGACGCTGCGTTGAGGTGGTTTTGAAGCTGTTTCGCTAGCTCCTTCCCTTGGTTTAGCTCATTGATGAGAGTGTTCTGTTCCCAGTCCACAGCCCTTTTCATTTTAGATGATAATGTAGCAAATCCAACTCAACTACGCAGTGGGCTATTAGGGAAGAGTTTGAAATGTGGGCAAAATCCGCATAAGAAGGAAGGTTACAGGACTTATTAGCTGAAACAGCAACTGGGTATGAACTGAAAGATCACTTGCAAAAACAGAGAAAAAGCTCTGAGAAAAGTAAGTAAGATGGCTCGATCCACACGTTCTTATATATGGACTACATAAAGAGAATCGGGAAATGTAGAACTTAAAGACAAAAGAGATGACGACAAGGGTATAATAAAAAAATAAAAACAAAAACGAAAAGTTTTCTGAGTAAAGAAGCTGTGAGGAAGGTGAGTGATACTTAAAGCGATAAGAGAGAGAGAATTATCTGCCTTGGTTGACCATTTCAAACCCAAAAAGCACAGTGAAACTCCATCAACAAAAGGGTCATTAAAGCAAATATACATTCCTGAGTCAGTCTTAATAACGAGAGTGCCACCACCAACGCGGAAGGTGGTTTGAATATTCTTAGTAGTATCCTACGACTTTCCACGCCTGGGGCCAATTCAATTCTTGCTCACTCTTGGCAGTCAACAAAACATAGAGATAACAAAAAGTTCGATAAGTGACGTCTTACCATGGGTGTCAGTTTCTCCCTTCGCTTACGTTTACATACTACCATCCATGTTTTCCTACTGTGGTCACGCTGTATTTTTCAATCCGCTGCCAACACGTATACGAGCCAAAACATTTTTTAATTTAAAAATATTTAAAATTTTGCATCAAACATCATATCAATTATATGACTGATTTTTATTTATGTAATTATTTTTATTCGATAAAAATTTAATAGAATATCCTTTTTAAGAATATCGTGAGAGAAACCATTTCAATGGCAGCATCTTTAACAGGCTCGTTTTTAATGTTTTTATAAGTTTTGGGCAAAATAAAAAAAATTGTTTTTTTCTTTTTTATTTTTTATGATGTCAAAAATAAATTTTTATAAAGAATAAAATAAAATAAAATAAAAATAAGTTAAGAGTGAGCCCTGAACACGTGTCATTTTTATCCTTGCCTAGGCTTGACCTAATCTTTCCTTTTTCATGCATTTTCTTAAATATCTTGTTAATACCTATGGACAAGAATTGAAAGAAGTAGTATATGGTCTTGCCCATCCTATCTCTAATTTGTGTACAAAATTTGTGAATGACTCAGTCCAAAAGTACCATTTCCTGGTACTATAAAGGATGTGTGATCGAGTGAATGGTCAGAAAAAACATGCTTGGAAATTGAGTTGCAGATTCTCATTCCAGAAGATTAGTGGGAATTGGTCAGCTTTGATGGTACCAATAATTGAATATTGATAGTTCATTAATCATTATCTATTTTATCTTCAGACTAACTTTTCTGGGCAAAGCTTTCCAGACTGTAGCTGATATCTACTTAAATCAAGTGTGAGGTTGGTTCTGATTAGTTGCATACAAGTCATAATAACCTGTGTAATCAACGCGTCTTAAGGCATTTAAGCCATAACAATGGTGTCGAATAAGGTGAAGGGGCGAATTTGTCCGGTAAAAGATATGGTTTTGATTTACACAAGAGATATGTTTCGATTTTGTGGTGTGAACATAAAAAAGTTGAGACAAGATTTGAGGTATCAATAGGAAGATTGGAAAGGTTGTGACAGTGCTGTCCTTTGTGTGGAAAACAAAGGTGTTGGGACCAATAAGTAAGGTTAAAACGTGAATGTTATGCTTCCTAATCAATTTTTCTAGATTAGCCCGATTGCATTGCTTGTCTATGGATAAGGTTTATCCAGAAATATTTTAATACTAATATTAAATATTTAATATAATATAATATTATATATAATGAAAAGAGAAATATTAAAATTTGATTCATTCCTTTAACCGGAAAATATAGATATTAAGCACAAGAAGAAACAAGAAATTGGTGTAGTGATAAGGGAACTACAGTCTAAGTAAGAGAAGTAAACATGATACTCAGTATTAGTGTCTTTTACCCTAGTTATTATACTCAATATTTTAAAAAATAAATCGGTTCGATCGATATAATAGTAAAAAATTTTAATTAATTAATTTTTTATTCAATTTTAATTTTTCAATTTGATTTAGTTTAATAATTTTTGTTGTTAAAAATTAATCAGTTTGTTAATTAATAAATTAGTTTTTATAAATTAATCAGTTTTTATAAATAAAATAAACTAATTGATTTTTACTGAATAGTCTTTTTTAATTAAATTTTAAATTTTTCAAAAAATAAAAACAATTTTTTAATCTTTTTAAATCCTTTAATTTTATTTTTTCAAAATTAATTAAAAAGGGCAGTCAAATATCAACCCAACCAAGCCAAACTGAGATAGGAACACTACTTAATTCGATAGTATTATATTTCTATACAATATAACAAATCCCACCATCATAAATCTGATAGATCCATTTCCAACCTTACAAAACCTGTCACGATCCGTGCTGCTATGAAATTCCAACATTTAGTGATGGTGTATGACCTGATGATATAGGGTTAACCTTCCATGAACCTGCGACGAATGTCCTGATCATATAGAACCTATTCTTGATATGAAGTGTGAACTGGAAATTTGCCTAGTTATTTCCCTTTCTCCTGCTGACATCGTGTCCCTGTGACGAATGTCCTGATCATATAAAACCTATTCTGGATATAAAAGCTGTGGGAACTGGTAATTTGCCTAGTTATTTCCCTTTCTCCTGCTGAAATCAAGTGTCTGGACCCATAGCAGTAAATACTAAATAGACGTGCTTTTTTGGAGCTTATAGTGGACCCTTCTACAACCTATCTTAACTCTCATGCATACAATATGGCCAGCAAAGGACAATATATTATCCTTTTGAAAATAAATTATTTAAAATTAAATATGTGGCTTAATTCAAATAGCTACGAGTTATTTGAATTCTCAAATTCAAAGACATTTAAAAGTTTTACAAAATATGAAATATATCTCAATTTTTTATTTTATAATATTAAACATCACTTATTTATAAAAATATATCCATGAGCATCTTAGCTAGTCACAGAACTTAATCAAGTTAAATTGATATTGTTTAATATTAAAATTTAGATGTGTTAAAAATAATTTGATGTATATTTTATAAAATTTAAAAATATAATATTAAAGAATAACAGTCTCTCTACTAATTAAGGGTAAGACTATATACTATTGGACTTTCCCAAATTTCGCATATAAGTAAGATTCATACTAGGTGTTGTTGTAATTATAATATTAAAAAATATTTTTATATCGTTTAATTTTATAAGTGTTTTGAAATTTTTATTATAGTAAATTTTATTTAAATATTGATAAAATTTGTCATATTATATTTGTATAAATAGTTAAAAGTCATAATACTAAAAATAATATTCTTTAACAATTTTAGTGAATTTATGAAACTCATAATTCTTAAAAAAATTCTTTCAATGAGGATAGGATAATAGACAAATTGATTTGTAAGAATAAGGCAAATAGTCACATCTAAAACGAATCTTGGAGCAACTAACTGGAAGATCATAATTCCAAGCAACTAACTGGAATATCATAATCATTTTTATATTGTCTCATTTGTATGTGGGTCTATTAAAAATAGTCTTTTTATTATGTAGGGGTAAGGTTGTATACTATCGGACCTCCTCAAATTCTGCTTCATTGCGGAATTTCGGACTGGGTGATGATGATAATGACAATTATTATTATTATAAAAAATAAATTATATTATTTAAATAACCAAAATTTTTTATTTAATAATAATTACTCTGTATAACTATAAAATGATTGTGACAGCTTAGTGGGAACTTTTGTTAAATCTAATATGCCTTCCTTACGTATATTTCCACTCGTTTTGATTTGATAGACTTCCAATTTCAAAGTCTTTGATTTGCCTGCTTCCGATCCATATTTGAACGTTCAAAGCACGCAAGACCGTTGAAAAAAAAAGGTTATAAAATTACTCAAAAGCGACAAGTCAAAGAGTCACGATCCCAATCGGTATCCAACATCCATCGTGCATTGTAAGTCGTACGAAATCATTCATTTATCAAACACAACTGCCAAACTTAGGTTAGTGAATTCTAGACATGAAGGTGAATTGGATTGAGACAACAATAGCGTTAAATGCGAGCAAGTTCGGAGAATTTTACACTAAACTAAAGTTTCGTGCAACATATTTTTGGTCAAAACAAAATCAATTTTAGTTTAAATATAGTAATTTCATAAGTTTGAATTAGGTTAGATCAAAGAGAAAAAAATTATATATATAATTAATTGTTTAAATGAGATTAAATTAAAAGGAGTTTAATTTTATTGATAACAAATTTTAATTAATTTCAAATAGTTAAGGAATGCATTTTTCTTATGTTACCACATATTCAAAATTAATTATTTCGTTTCTTATATAACTGTTTTGTAGTATCAATTTAGTTTCCTAGATAAATCTATAAATTTTTTCAATAAAAAGTTACATTAGTTAATAATAATTTGAATGACTAATGATTCACAAATAAATTATAAAAAATTATCATTGAATGACTTTAATAAATAAATTACGAAGAATATACGCAACCAATAAAATACAAAAGTATTTTCTTAATAATATAAAGTAAAGATAGTATCTATTTAATAGTGTAATGAACTTTTTACCTATATTTATATTTTCATTTGAACAATGATACAAGATTTATATGAATTTTCTTTGAAATGTTTGTTTATTTTATGGATAGTTCTTTAACCGATTTTATAATTTATATATTCCACAATTCATAAAATTAGAATTTGAGAAATTAGAATTTGACCCTTTTGTTAATTTTATGAATTACAAGCTATAACATATTAAGAGATTTTGCTACAAGTGAAAGAGAGCTAAAAAAAACAAGATCATCATAATGACAGAGACAGTAAAAATATTGTTGCAACAGCTTCAAGGCTGAATGATGAGGTGTCCCTAGTTTGTGCTACAAGTGACTATTTTCATGTCAGTGATTCGGGCTCTGAGTGGCTGATTAACATAAGAGCTTTATATCATTGTGTTCCAAAAGTAGAGTACTTCTCAAACTACAAGAGTGGAGACTTTAAGAGCATATAAATGATAAATCAAAGTTTTGCCAAGATTTTTGGTATGGGTGAATGTCGAATGCTTGTTGATCCTGAGAGATATACAACACATTCCCAATTTAATGTTAAATTTCTTATTGTTAAAACCAATTAGGGCAAGAAGGATTCAAGCACACTTTCAATGATAGGAAGTGAAAACTGTCTAAGGGAGCAATGGTTGTTGCTTGAGGAGAGTTGTGTTGTACATTGTACAAGACACACTGAAAGGTGTGTGGTGGTGGAGAAGCATACACAGTCAAAAAGGAAACTTCTCCAAATATGTGGCATCGATGATTAGGGCACATGAGTGAGAAAGGAATAAAATTGATGGTTGGTAAACCCTTATCCTAGTTAAAAACAATTTATCCTTTAATCCTTATGATCATTTTTTGTAGAAAAGCAATATAGAATCTCTTTTAAGAGAAGATCTACAAGGAAGATGGAAATATTAGAGTTAGTATATTCAGATGTTTATGGCCTAATTGAGGAGGAATCACTAGGAGGTAACAAACATTTTGTTACTTTGATTGATGATGCTTCGAGGAAGACTTGAGTATACATATTGAAAACAAAGAGTCAAGTATTTGAAACTTTCCAAAAGTTTTATTTCATGGTAGAAAGGGAAGCTAAGAGGAAGCTGAAGTGCTTGCAAACAGATAATAGAGGTGAGTATATTTCTAAAGTGTTTGAAGATTATTGTACATCGCATGGTATTAGACATAAGAATAGAAAACAAGGGACTCCACAGTATAAGGTGTTGCTGAGAGGATGAACATAATTATTGTGGAGAAGGTTCGTTGCATACTTAGAATATCCATATTGCCAAAAAAATTTTAGGGTGAACCAATCAAAACTGTAGTCTATTTGATCAATCAAACTCCTTCAGTTCCATTAAAATTTGAGATTTCTGAGAGAGTATAGACTAATAAAGATCCCACATATCATCATCTGAGAGTTTTTAGCTATAAGATATTTAGACACGTACTAAAAGATCAGAGACAAAAGCTTAACTCAAAGCCGATACCTTGCGTTTTTGTCGACTATGGTGGTAACTAGTTTGGCATCGGACTCTATGACCCAGAGAAGTAAAAAAGTGGGCAGGAGCGGGGATGTGGTATTCCAGGAGCATAAAAGTGGTGTAGATCTTCTAAGAGGAGATAAGTCCACATACAGTAGCTCATCTTATGACATTGTTGACTCTTCTCTAATTTCTCCCACTACTGAGTAGGCTAAAAGTGAAGGAGATGATGTGTGTTACCAAACACACACTGATAGTGATAAGGTACAACCTAGTAATGATGAACTACACAAACCACACTCATACAATATTGAAGATAAATTTATTAGGGATAATAAGCAGGGGGAACAACTAGATCCAATAGCTAGTGATATATAGCTTTGAAGGTTGACAAGGGAGAATAGGCCTTTCTATTAGATATTTGAGTGCAGAATATCTACTAGTTATTATTAACGGGGCGCCTGAGAATGTGTAAGTGGTTGTATCTTGTGAAAACAAAGATCTCTAACACATAGTTATAAAGGAAAGGATGAATCCATTAAAGACGAATGATATATATGAGCTTGTAAAGTTTCCAAAAGGCAAAATGCACAAAGGAAAAAGTGGGTGTTCAAGATAAAGAAATATGATGACAAACCAGTGAAGAATAAGGCAAGGCTATTGGTGAAATGGTTCAATCAAAAGAAGGACACATATTTTAGTGAATCTTCTCACCAATGGTTAAAATGACCTCAATTCAAACAGTATTGGTTTTGAATTCTTAGATCTTGAACTTGAACAACTAGATGTTAAAACAATTCTCTTGTATGGAGATTTGGAAGAGGAGATATACATGGAGCAGCCACAAGGTTTTAAAGCTAAAGGTAAAGAGAATTTGGTTTATAAGCGGAAAAAAATATTATATGGATTAAAAAAAGCTCCAAGATAGTGGTATCGAAAGTTTGATTCTTTTATGACAGATTATAGTTACAAGCAAACTTATGTCGATCCTTTTATGTATTTCAAAAAGTTCATATGTGAGAACTATTGAGTTGTAGGATTTCAACCTCATCGTATTATTGATCATAGCATAATATATATAGCAGTACAAGAAAGCCCTAAGGTCAATAGTGTCAAAGCACAATACATCAAATGACTACACTACCCTTCTATATGCCCCCGCAAGATGGTACTCCGAGAGGAGAGACCAATCTTGCTACGAACAGGTAAAAACAAGGACCTTGGTAAAGGC
>JANQAP020000094.1:130377-144408 GCA_026874005.2 Erythroxylum coriaceum
TTTTCAGATTATAAGTAACGTAAACAAGGTCATTAAGTCTTTGATGTTCCAAACGATTTCGTTTCTTTGTATGAATATGTTCAAAAACACTTCAATTACGTTCATAACCTGATGCAAAAGTTGTTTGACTGAGTAACCTAATAGCGACTTTTCTCAATGTTAGGGCACTGTCACCGAATAATCTCCACCACTCATTTGTATTTTAAATTAATAGTTATGATAAAATTATATATTATTAATAAGTAAATAATGAATTAAAAGTATAAAACTTACCTGGCTGCGTTTTTTTTATCATAAATTCTCTCTTTATTGATGATCTAGCAAAACTTTTTAAACTTTTACGATACAATTTAATTTCATTTATTGCTTGTGATTGCTCTTCAATAGAGAAAATACCTTTGCATTCAATTGCATCAAACAAACCGCACATAATATTAATTATACGTGCTTCTCCATTATATAAGCAATAAGAATTGATCAAATAAGCTGCTAAGTGGATCCTTTGAGTAAGATGCTTATCCCGTTGTCGATCAATAATATCTATATAAGGCTTGTACAATTTTTCCTTCCCTTTAAAAAGATTTATAATTATTTTGTGAGCTCTATACATACTATCATATATATACCCCAAAGATGGCTTCTCATCTGAGTCAACAATCCTCAACAGCCTTATAAGCGAAACCACAATCTTCACAATAATCAAGTAAGCATCTCAAAAGCCCCTTACGAGGTAGCCTAGTGGTAGAAAGGGGGAGAGGATTGTGTGAAAGGTTGTGGGTTCAAACCGAGGGAGGAGCAGCCTTTGTTAAGGTGATGTAACTCCTCTGGTAGTGGCCCATCCCTTAGAGCAGGTACCCCTACTACTGTCTAGGAACAAACCTGGATTTACCTATCTATGAGTTTGAGTGGGTGGCTCATAGGTCCCAGGATTAGTTGGGCGAAGCCCGGAACCTGAGTTATCAAAAAAAAATAAGCATCCCAAAAGTAATTATCTAGAATAATATAGCACAAACTTCTTTTCCTTTTTCACTCTTTGATAATTTATGACTTGAAAAGTGTTTACTTGTTACTAAATTTTGAAGTAGTTGCTTATGTTCATAAACACTTTTCAAAGTAATAAATGTAGTTGCAAACCTGGTAATAGCGAAACATGTTTATACACAAAAATTGTGATCTTAGATGTGCGTGAAACAAGACTACAAATATGATCCATACCACCAATATCTTTTAAAATAAGATTTATACAATGAGCGGTGCATGCAGACCAATAAATATGCCCATACTTTGATTGTAATAAATACCCAGTTGATAAATAATTAGCTGCATTATCTGTAGCAAAATACACAACATTTTTTGGTCCAACCCATTCGACAATTTTAGAGAATAATTCAAATAAAGCATTAACACTTTTTACTATGTCAGAAGCATCAACAGACTTGATAAAAGTTGCTCCAATATTACAATAAACCAAGAAATTAATCAAGGTTCATTGTCTTTGATCAGTCCACCCATCAGCCATAATAGTGCATCCTGTTGATTCCTAACTAAATTTATATATATCCATAATTAATTGAGATTCCTTTTTTAAATCTTAAAGCAAACGCACATGTAACCCATAATAAGATGGTACCTTAAATCCTAGACCTATTGTTGTTGTAGCATCAATTGCTTCTTGAAAATATAGTGAATTTAAAGCATTTAAAGGAATACATGAATGATAGAACCATCTAGCCCATGCTCTTTTACATCGTAAAATAATATCCTTATCAATCATAAAACTTTTTAGACTAGGTTAAGAACTAGGAGTAGTTCTTGGAGAAAAATAAGAATCTATGTCAATAATAGGTTTTCTTTTTCCTTTATCCAATATTTGTGGTGTTTCATCATCTCCAAAAGATATATCATGAGCCTCTTTATTTTCCTTTTTCTTTTTTACTTATTACTGCAAATATTTTCCAATCATATCAGGTACATCAAGCGGTATTTTTTTCCAAGAAGCAATATTACCTATAACACCAGCAAGATGCTCTTTCATTCTAAAAATTCCTCCCCCTTTAAATATTCTACTACAAAACATACAGTTATATTAGATATTCCCATCAGATGCTTGAGAAGAAGAAAAATAATTCCATGCTAGATTGGACTTACCATGAGTAGAGGATGATTCTATATTCTCCATGATGATTTAACCTAAAAAGTATAAAAAAATAATTAGATATATTATTGTCAGGGAAAAAGTATACAACTTAAATAATTCTCATTTTCAATTGTAATAAAGAAGACCAACAACAGCTGAATGAATACACAAAAGACCAATAGATGTTGCTCACTTATTAAACTTTGCTCCAGCAATTGCTCCACTTCAAATAGCCCTAACTGAAATATTTCTAGTTTTCAATTTTAGAGCTTTAAATCAACAAATTGAATAGTTGAAAGAGTATATATATCCCAACTATCAAAACAAAAAATTGATATAAAATAGAATTCTAAATATTACAGACATTGATATGAAATAAAATTTTAAATATTACAGAAATTGATATAAAATAGAGTTCTAAATATTACAAAAATTGATATGAAATAACGTTATAACCAACTGACTGCCTAACTACGACATTTATATTAATTAATAATATAGAAATATATTGACACTATCATATCACTCCATAACTCATGCCTCATTGTTGCGTAATATTCAACAAAAGTGGAAAACTCGGGGAAAGAATACATAAACAGACATCAATTGAAGTTTGTAAGGTTTTAATCCATCTTTGAATTGAACACATTGCATATTTATAGGCAGCTAAACTATTACATGACTAGCTAAAATCACATAACAGGACCAAAAGTTACATTGTGTATACAAAAGTAAGCTAATGCTAGTTTTGACGATAGAAACAAACAAAGTTCTTCACTGGAACTTGTAGAACCTTGATTTCTCCTGTACAGATAGACAACAAGAACACTATAAAGTTGGATTTATAATATTTGAATCTCTTCACTCTTCATTCCCTTTAAGAATGTTGTATCTGCAGAGAGGACATGTAGCATTCATCTTAAGCCATTTCACAATGCACGTGGAATGAAAATGATGGTTGCAAGGAAGTATGTGAATTGGTTAACTTACAACAAAACTCCCACCAACTTAAACCTAACCTAACATAGTTCTTTATTAGTTATTATCTAACAACTTCTTACTTGAAATATGTAGAATTCGATTATAAATCAATAAAAGAACAAGTACGTGGATTTGATTCTTTCAAGTTTCATTCAGTTAAGCAATTAAAATTGAATTGAAGTCTATCATTCTAATCATAGAATCGACAAATTTATTTTTAACATAACTAAAACACCCTTATTCCATGTCTTTCTTTTATCGCTACCTCTGTTCTTTTTCTTTTTCTCCAATCACAAAATATCTTTCTTTTCTTCCTCTAACTTTACTCTCTTCCTTATCTCAAAGTTCTATTTTTCATCATCTTTGTGTCCGTCTTTTTTCCTTTAATTCTACCTCTATTGTTTTCTTCTTCTAATTCACTATTTATACATTAGACATAATCAATTAACAACTTCAATTAACAACCATACCTCACATATACTTCTTTCATCTGTACCTCAATTATATTTCTCTTTCTCAAAGTTCTATATAAAGCTTTGGTTCTATATTTCCTTTTCCTAATCTCTATCTCTATTTCTTTTCTTTTCTAATCCATTGTTAAGTGTCGTAATATCATCATTATTTCTTCTTCCAGCTACTCTAATTAGTTCATGGTCGATCACCTCCTGTTAAATCTCATCTTTGTAACTGCAATATATTTGTTTAATTTTTTCCCATGATTCACATAGTTGATTAGTTAATCGAACAATGTTATGAGTCAATTATCAAACTCAATTCTAATTCTTATTTCCTATTAACTTACAACATCCTCATGCAGAAGTATGCGTTCACTTGCCAAGTATCCACTGCTTGTTTCAATAGGAATCATTTTCCTAACTCCAATACCCTCCTTTTCACTTCTTGAAATCTATACTTTGGAAGTACACTAAGATCTACCTCTGATACACCTTCCTACAAATTCACAAAACAAGCACAGGATCTTCAGTTACGAAGTTGAGAAATTCTAATACCAAAAGGTAGTTAAAGAGATCCATTTACTAGGAATTGATCATCAATTTAAAGAAAATGCAAACCCCTTCACACCTACCCCGTAATAGCATAAAGAATCACTATAATGCACGGTAAGCAGCAACAGAGTGCAATCCCAATTAGACATGCCAAAATAACACAAAAAATTGCAAAGAGCACATCAAACGCCAAAAATACCACACATACTATTTTTAAACTTGTGGCACATCTTACCAAAACAATTTCAAAGAGGAATCTAAGAACCCAAAAAATAACGATCTTGAATCTTTTTGGTTGGGCTACAAAACTGATCAAACAACAAAACTTTACAAGGCTCTGCATAAGAAAAAAGAGATACAAAGGAGGTATTTTTGCTTGAGTTGGATGAGAGTCTAGGTAGGGTCAGGGAAGATGAGTTTTGGAATTAGGAGGAGGCCGTATGCGAAAGGTTCGCGCCGCGGGTGGATTAGAGAGCTAGGAATAAGTTGCTGGCTAACGTAGACGGAGGCTCGATGGAGTCCGTCATATTTATAGATAGAAAGTTAAATAGAGAGAGAAATGGAGATTTGTTGGGCTTTTCTTTTTCTTCTGTAGATCGAGAGAAGAGCAAAGAGTGCTACTTTTGTGCGAGAAAGCAAGAGAAATGGGGAGGGAGAGAAGAGGAGCAACTAGTGAGATAACATATTAGGGTATTTTTGCATTGTTTTGTCTCACCAAAACGGTCTAATCGGTTTGATGAAAACCGATTGGTTCTCCAACAAACTGGCCGATTTTCATACTAACAGGTTTTTAGTTAAAACCGAACTAGACCATTAATTGGTTTAGACTTTTTTCAATCGGACTAACCAGTCCAGTCCAATTTTTAGAACCTTGATAAAAATAGTCCAATGTTAAGTTTCTTGTCATTGATGTAGCATGTCAGGTTATTATACTTATCATATGGTTGCCACATGTTCCCCGTTGACACTCTTCCTATCATCTAATTGTGATTGCCCTGCTCCTTCATAATGATAGAATAAAGCTACAAACTCTTCTATAAACCCATTAAACGATTGCCCTACTCCTTCATAATGATAGAATAAAGCTACAAACTCTTCTATAAACCCATTAAACGATTGCCCTACTCCATCCTCATAGAGTAAAGGTATGTTTTGATAACCCAGCTTAGTTTTTCTCTCCCTGATTGACTTCTCTCCACCAAGTCTTAAAATTCCTATGTTTTTGCTTGTGTATTGGTTAAAAGGGAATACAAGACTTTGTTTCTCTGTCTATGTTGTCATTTTCTAGTTGTGGATTAGGTTAAAAAGATGTAATGATTATAGATAGAGAGGAATAAGTCACACTGAAGTCTAGTTTCTCTAGTACTAAAAGCTCTTTTTAGTCTGTTATTACTACATTGTTGCTTATGGAAGATAATAGTAGTGTTGCCAAAAGAAACATACGAACTGCCAACTTATAGTTAACAGGGCTTGACCTACTCCACCACCTTACACCATTACTTTAAAGCTTATTTAGTATAAGCATACAATTCACAAGAGGCAGTTATTTCATAGTTAACTTATTGACCATGTTTTATACCAATCTACTTTAAAGGAGATATCTCACTTGTTTAGGCTGTTCTTTCTTTTCTTTTTTTATTTTATGGAGGTGAATCCTCTTGACTAAGATGGTGGAGAGGGTGAAAAAAGTTTTTAAGATGTGTGGACAAATAGTCCTTTGATGCAGTAATTTATTTATTTACTTTATTACATGTTGTTTTAGAGGCATTCTTGACCTCTTTTCTCTTCAACTTTGCTATTAACTTATAATTGTATGGTTGAAATTAGGGAATAACTATGACTTCTTATACTTTTGCTTCCATGAGGACACGTATTTTTCAACTAGTTACTTTCAAGGTCTAATCTATAACTAATGTTGAAAGTATTTCCTTCTTCTAAGTCTTCTTGTTGACCTTTAGACAAAATTAAACTAACTTGAGGGGGTGCTTGGTTAGTTAGTATAAGAAGTAAGGAATGGGTAAGGAATAAAAAAAGATGGTTGGTAATATATTATGATTGGATGAACAATATTTTTATATCCCCATTTGGGGCAATACTCCTTATCCCCTAATATAGTGAGAAATGGAAGCCATATCAATTTCCATTCCTCATTATATTCATTATAATTCTTATTACCATTCCCCCAAATGAACCAAGCACACCCTAAACTTATTTTTTGAAAATTCAAGCTTATTCAACTTTAATAAAACTTCAATGCTATAACTATCATCAGTAAATAAATATTTTGGAACAATTTAAAACTCTATAAGATAAGATGGAATCATTTAAACAAACACTTAATTCTTTAAGTATAACATACTAGTTCATCAGAGTAATTAATGCTTGATTGACAACTTCAAAGATTAAATTAAAAACTGGAATATGTATTATTAAAGTTTATATCACACGATGGTTAAGTTTATTAGTGTCTTCTAGTGAATTACTAAAATAGTTACTATTATTAGTCTTCATCCCCATCTTACAAAAATATTGCGATTGATCATATCACGAATTCTTATATATATTTATCCCCAAGCATCATTGGTCAAAAATAAAAAAAGAATATCATATATAACTTACTCGTCACCATCATACAAACTTAAGTTAGATAATCATAGTTTGACTACTCTTAATAAGAAATCTACTTTTTGCATTTTTATTTCTGTACGAAATGTCCAAAAAAATCGTAAGTTGTCAAAATGAAAGTCACACATTACTTTTCTTTTATCCATTCAATTGTTTTGAGAAACCAAAACTTATTGTGAAGCATTGACAAACATTGATTGATAGGATGAGTTAATTAAAGTTTTAACTGCTATTATGAATCTAATATAAAATAAATAAGTAGTGATAATCAATAGTATCAGTTGGTTAAATACTGAAGTCTATTACTGTTTTCTTCATTGTGTTTATTAAGAACGTTTTATTTTTGATACTCTTATGACATGTGAAGTATTTGTGTAAGAAACAATCTAATATAACCTTCATATTTAGTTTATAACTTATGGAAAATGTAGCCTAACTTGTTTCTTGTGTTCTAGTTTTGTTTCATAAGGTGCTTAATGTTTTGATTTGTTACACTGTAATATGTTTCGTTAGAAACTAATACTAAATTTCTTTGTAATATAGATGTTAGTAAATTTTAAATTTCATTATGGTAACGTATTGGAAAAGAATGAAAACAAAAAATATGTCGGGGGCAAGATCAAAAGGAATCAGGATACTAGTGTTGATAAACTTAGTATATTAGTACTAAAAAGAGTATTAGAAGACGAAGGACATAAAGTTGTATCTATTTTTTACAAATTTTCAAAAAAGTCAATGAAATGCTTGAAAGAGATAAGCTTACACTATGATAAGGACATGTTTTTTATGCTTTAGTGCATGTAAGAATTGAACAACTACAATGTTGAAATCTATTATAAGTATGGTTATAATAATCTTGCAACTAATAGTAAATAAATTGATTATGATATCGAAGATGAAAATTGAATAATCTAAGTTCAGCTGTAAAAAGACAAAGAGGATTTTGTTGTTGATGGGTGAATATGAAAATAATGTAGGTGATGATAAAATTGATGCGTGTCAATTGCACTAGAAAATAAAACCTAACTCTGTACAACTAAATTTATAATAGTGGTGAGTAGGGATCGTATCCACAAGGAATATACGTATAACTTTTGTAATAAAAAGAATTAGTGTTTAAGGAACAGGGCGTTTTGGTTTGAATTAATAAACAAAATAAAGTAAAATTGAACTAATGAAAGCAATTTAAATCAAACAGCCAAGAAGTGATAAATTTGATGAATGAGTTTGGAATCCAGTTTTTGATTTAATCTCATCCTACACACAATTAAACATACTTTATCGTCTTGTTGTTCTCACACCTCTCTTAGAAACTACTAATCGTAGGTTAACAATAAGCTCTGTTAACCTCGATTCTCCTTTAGTTTTTATTTAATCAAAATAAGCTCTTTAACTAAACCTAGCTATCAAACAACCTAAAATAAGCTCTTTAGATTTGATAGGACAGTCGTATTGTGAATTATGAAAATAAATTAATTTAGGCAACAACCACACGAGTTTGGGTCATTTAATTTATGTCATGTTATCTCTAATGATTCATCACTATTAGTTTACCATAAATGAATTTAAAACATAACTATTACGTATTGTATTCCATATTCTGGCAATGGGTTCATAAATAAACAATCTATTGAGAATGAGAAAATTAATCATTCATACATGAATACCCAAAACATTAAGCTAAGAATAATATAAACAATTTCTAGAGAGAGAGAATCAACAATACATGAAGAGATGCCTAAATGAGTTCTTCAGCTTCAATTTCCCCTACGAAATAAAAGAAGGAATATTAGCCCTCCATAGATTCCAAAGAAGTAAGGTTTTTGCCTCCTTTCATGTTTCAAAAAAGATTCGTGTTGATTCATTTTATGTTTGGCCAGTTAAACATCTATTTATAGCTAAAATTTAATTTTTTGGGCAGTGCATCAAATTGTGCATCACAAAAGACCCATTTTGTGATTATACACGGTCGTGTAAGTGGATACAAATCGGTGCATCTTACAAGTCATGTTGAATTCTTCGTTTTCTTACATTTTCTTGTCTCATCTTCACTCTAATCTATCTCTCTCTTATTCCACAAAGACAAATGAGTTTGAACATCATGAGGATGGTTCAAGGAATGTGATTTTAACTTATTTTAGTTCATGTGCTTCCAACTTGTACCTAAAAACAAATATAAACCAAAATGAGTATCTTAAGCTTTTCATAGCATTAATCACTAAGTATTATACGTAAATGTATAATCAATTAAGCACAAATCAAGTTCCCTACACTTAGCTTTTGACTCTCCTTGGGCAAAACAAAAAAATAAAGGCTACAATCCAAAACACTTACTCATTTTCCATATTTCCTATGAAAAGATAGCCATGAGAAAAGAGGAATAACCTTCAAAACCATGGCAAGAACTAAACATTAAATGCCTCTACTAATGGTCAATCAACAATCATTCCTTTTAGAAACTGAGCAATCTAGGGTAGACTTTTATAAAATGTGTTTAAATAAGATGCATTTATAGGTACACTCAAACAACATTCATGATCAAGACAATCTACGACTTTACAGATTATTTCATTTCTCCACCACTAGGATTCACATGCATAATCATGAATCAAAGTACCTTTTTTTTAAGGTTGTAATATGGGCAAAGGTTAAGGTGAGATGTTTTTAAGTAGTGTAGCACAAAGGTCATCAAAGTTCGTAGAGCAAGAAAGACACTCAATGTAACATTAAGTGCAAAAACTAACATTCACTTAAAACTAGGTATCATCAGCTATGATGAATGTAAAAATTATATTTCACAACTCATATTCAAGCCTTCACACCATAAACCACACGAAGCACAATTCACTCACAAAAATTGATGATAAACAATACTTTGTAATCATAAAGAGTGACCTTTCGAAATAACTTCTTTGCCATTCACATCATAATCAAATCACCATTTTCATACAACTTTAGGAAGAAAGACTAACTATGAATAACTTTGCAACACCAATGCATTTCCTTCTTGATAATTTTATTTAAACATATTTTTTTCTTTTAATTTTTTCCTTTCCTTTCCTTTTCTTTTTTTCCTTTTTTCTTTTTTTAATAAAATTGAAAGAAGCTACATCAACATTGGAATTTTTTGATAGGAGATAAAATGACATTATAAAAATTATAACCAATCCTTAAATAAGCATACCCCCATACTACAAACATCGATATTCATAAATGCTCCACTAAATTTAAGGCTTGGGTAGGACATTTGATTAAGTTAAAAGCACATAATATGGTTAGCACAAAAAGAAAAAGGCTAATAAAGCTTAAGGGGGCTTAACAAAAGGAAAAATCATATCAATAGGTAGACTATTTGGCTAATGCAGCTTGTAACACAAAGAATGTCTATATCATTTTCATGTTAACACATGTGATAAAAATGTGGTATCAAATAGAAAATCAAAGCAAAGTCAGGATTTACATATCATGAAGGTTACATATAAATAAAAGATAATGAGATTGATATGAATGTGTCAATCTATAAAGGTTTAAAATCTCACTAGCTTGTGTTTAGCACTAGTCACTACTCTTCTAAAAATAATATATATTAACCATTCATAAAAGTAAAAGTACATGCTCAAGTTGCTATAAATTTTTCTAGTTAATTATACTCTCTAATTATAACTATATAGTCCTAAAAGTAATAGAAAAGAGAAAATGTTTGTTTGTTTAATTTGATTCTTTTTTTTATATACTTACAAACATGCAAGAAAAAAAAACAAACTTAAAAACACACATGATAATCCCCACCCCCATACTTAAAACTTACACTATTCTTAATGCAACACTAAATGTAAGAAATGGAGCATTCAACTAAAATAACAAATGTGAAAATGTAAAGGGAAAGGAACAAACTTCCCATAGGTTGCCTCCCAAGCAGCACCTTTGTTTATTATCGTTGGCTCGACTCCATACTTCCCTCCTTATATGAAAAAATTATGGTCTTCAAGTGTCTCCACTTTTGCCTTTTCCACTTAAGGTTTTTTAGGATAGGGCCTGAGTTGATGACCACACACATTCAGTGTCTTCCCTATCTTCAAACTCTTAATCTCTACTAAATCCCTGCATTCTCGAAAATTATCCAATATCTCTTTCCCCTTTTCTTTCTTGCTCAATTTCTCTAACCATCTAAGGAAAGTGAAGGGTTAGTCTTAATAAAAATTAGGGATTTAGTATTTACCTTTGAGCTAGATGATATATCTCTTTCTCCTTTGAGCTCTTTCTCAGCTTCTTCTTCATTAGCAATCCCTTGAATAGTCCTCTCAAGATTCTCAAGCTTTTTACCATTGTTCAAGGTCAATGGTGTTGATATTTGTTAGATTTACCTAAGGTTGAGAAAACAACTTTCCTTCTTTTTGTGATTCTAACAGGTTGATAACCACTACCATCTGACCCATTTGGTTTTCTAAATTTTGGATGCTTGACCTTATATCTTGCAAAAATTGCCTTACATCCTACTGGAAATGTTGAGTATTAGTGACATTAGACTTAAATAAGTCTTCCAAAGATATACCTGAGTTGGAATAAGAGGCTTTTGATCTATGTGGGAATTAATATGTACCCTATAGCCTATCTAAAAGTAGTTTTGCTGACCATCCCCTCCATAACTAAGGTTCAAGTGATCTCTCCAACCTGAGTTATAGGATTGGAAATATGGTTTATAAGCAAAAACATTGACATACTCCCTTCGTAATGTCCTTTAAATACATAAACACTAATAAACATGAAAAGATAAAGAAATAAATGCAAAAACTAATTATAAACAAATATATACAAAACACCAATTGAGATCAAAAACAAAAACTAAAGCACTTCACTCCATGTCAATAATGTCAAAATTCATGATGCATTTCGAATGCATTAGAAAATAAAACTTAACTTCGCACAACTAAATTTATAGTAGTGGTAAATAGGGATCATATCTATAGGGAATATATTTGTAGCTTTTGTAATGAAATGAATCAGTGTTTAGGGAACAAGGGGTTTTGGTTTGAATCAATAAACAAAATAAAGTAACATTGAACTAAAGATAGCAATATAAATCAAATAGTCAAAAAGTGATAAAATTGATGAATGAGTTTACAATCCAGTTTTTGGTTCAATCTCAGCCTACACACATTTAAACATACTTCATCATCTTGTTGTTCTCCTCTTTTAGAAACTATTAATCGTAGGTTAATAATAAGCTCTGTTAACCTTGATTCTCCCTTAGGTTGTGTTTCATCAAACTAAACACTTTAACTAAACCTAGCTATCAAATAACATAGAATAAGCTTTCTAGATTTAGTAGGATAGCCACATTACAAGTTAGGAAAACAAATTAATCTAGGCAACAGACACTCAAGCTCGGGCCATTTAATCTATGTCTTGTTATCCTTAATGATTCATCACCATTAGTTTACCACAAATAAATTGAAAATACAACTATTACGTATTGTATTCCATATTCTAGCAATGGGTTCATACATAAACAATCTATTGAGAATGAGAATATTAATAATTCATACATGAATACCCAAAACATTAAGCTAAGAATAACATAAACAATTTCTAGAAAGAGAGAATCAACAATACATAATGAAGAGATGCCTAAATGAGTTCTTCAGCCTCGATTTCCCCTACGAACTAGAAGAAGGAAGATTAGCCCTCTATAAATCCTAAAGAAGTAAGGTTTTTTCCTCCTTTCGTGTTTAAAAAATAATTCACGTTATGTTTGGCCACTCAAATGTTTAAGTTTTTGGTTGTGCATAACGAAAACACCCATTTCATGATTATACACGACCATGTAAGTGGATAAACGGCCGTGCATCTTGTAGTTCATGGTGAATTCTTTGTTTTCTTGCATTTTCTTGTCCCATGTTCACCCCAAACTATCTCCTTCTTGATCCATAAAGACAAATGAGTTTCAAAATCAGGAAGATGGTTCAAGGAATGTGCTTTTAACTCTTTTTGGCTTTTGTGCTTCCAATTTGTACCAAAAACCAAATTTGAACCAAAATGAGTATCTTAAGCATTTTATAACATTAATCACTATGTGTTATAAAGTAAATCTATATTCAATTAAGCACACATAAAAAATATATGCAACTGATGATTAAAAACCTATTATTGCAAGAATTAACAAGAAGAAATATAGGGAAAAGGTATATGATGGGTTTGAATGTAATAATGTTGTGGATAAGGTTGTGAGCAATGAAAACTATAATAATGAAGAGAGAACTTATTTCAAGAATTTACAAAAAAACAGAGCTTACTAATGTAGTGAATATAAGGATAGTAATGTTAAATTTCAGTTATTTTTTTAAAAGTAATACCGAAGTAATTTCTATAACAGTGATATCAGAATAATCTTCAATTCCATAACTTAATTATGTATGATTTAATATTTTCTTATTATTTTTATTAATTTTGGAATTTTTAATGTTGAGTGTTACAAACCTTAATCTCTAATACCACTATAAGCCAAGGTAAATAATCAAAATATTTACTATGAGTGTAAATATTTACATTTGTTCTAATCTTCTTTCCCAATCTAGTGTTGACCCTAGGCAAGGGCAAGAAGGACACTTGCCCAGGGCCTACCTTTATAGAGGGCCTATTAAAAGAGTTGAAAATTAAAAATTTTATTTATTAAAAAATAAAAAAATTATTCATTAAAAAGGGTAAAAATTAAAAATTCAATATATACCAAAAAGTTTCTTGTCACTTTACCTTTTAGAAACTGAAAAGAAAAAATTTATAGTTAAGTTTCTTATTCTAAATTTTAAGCTTTAATGAATAGAGCTAATGAGGAGTTTGATTCCAACCATCAATTGAGCAGTCTAACAATTCTGTTTCAATTTCATGCCTTGTCAGCTCGATTGCCACGTTCAAGCTTTTCTTTCCGACACTGTCTCTTCTCCTTTCAGAATTCACTCAGAATTGAAAAAACTGATTTCAAATGGATATTTTGGAGTATACATTTTCGTATATAAAGTCAAGAACAAACCACTAGCATCAATCCCACCAATAGATGAATCTGCTCCATTAGTCTAGCTAGAATTGGAACAATTTCTTTTTATATTTCTCTTTTATATTTTTTATTTGCATTTGTTTCAGATGTGTACATTTACACAAGTTAAAGGATGATAAATATTGTAACATCTTATCACTTCAATTAGGGTTAAAATGGTAATTATTAGAGATTAATGAGAAATTAGGAAGCATAACTCATGTTTATGCATAATGTGGCATACACATACA
>JANQAP020000094.1:169914-182434 GCA_026874005.2 Erythroxylum coriaceum
TGCACGGCCACACCATGAAGAAGAGTCAATAGTAATTAAGGACGGCAAAGTGGAGACAGCCGAAGGGGTTTCCGTTGGCCCTCAAATCCTCTGCCCCCCTATTCTGGCCCTACCCTGTGCCAAAACATCCAAGCCATTCAATTTTGTGGGTCCCACATAAATTGAATGGCTTGGATGCTTTGGCACAGGATAGGGCCAGAATAGAGGGGCCAGAAGATCAGGTCCCTTTCCGTTGGGGATGATTTCGGTGAGGTTTAAGCTTTTTCTTGGGAGATCTATGAAAGGCTAAACGTCCTGACATCGGTCTAGAGGCAACATTGACGCTGATGACTGGGGTTAAGCATTTTTTTATTATTTTATTGTTTCTTTCTTTCATTAGAAATTGATTATGATATCTTGTGTGGATTGATTAGGTATTTGAACGATGATGATTTTAATGCTCTATTAAATTATTTTTCATGAAAATCCATTTTTCATGAAAATCTAAAGAACCAAATCCCTACCAAATTTTCCAATTTTATCATTTTTCACATGTTTTCTTTAATTTGTTTTTATTAGTTAGTTTCATTTTATTTTCTTATTCTAAAATCCAAACCCCCCATTTTTCATAAACACTGATTAATTTTATTTTATAACCTAACCGGACACTCCTTGTGGGATCGACCTAGATTCGCCAATACTACAATAGTAGTCTAGTTATTTTATTTTAACTAGCGTTACGACGCGCAAGTCGCCCGGCTCACATGGAAGTCTTAGAGATCGAGCCACTTTCTTTTTTTATATACTTTCGTACACGAGGTGTCCTAGGAGGGTCCTAACTATAGGAAGGTGCCTTTAAACCATCCACACCCAGACTAATCCCCGCTCGCACCGGGTCGGCCCGTAAGGGATAAAGTACTGGCCAAACAAATTTCTCCATTCTTAAGGCTCGAACTCGAGACTTCTGGTGAAGGGATGAGAGTGCTGAACCACTCACACTAACCTGTCTAAGAGATCGAGCCACTTTCTCATGTAGAAAGTTACGAGTAGATCCTGAGTCCATGAACACCGTAATTTCTACTCCAGTCACCTTCGCTTGAACCCGTATTGTCTATGGTGTGGATACTCCTGTCAAAGCATGAAGTGAAATTTAAGGAGAATCCAACTTGTCATTGGTGAATCCAGCTTCTTGCTCTTCATTGTCGTTGATCAAAGAAGCTTCGATTTCCTGATCTAACTCAATGAAAAATAACTTCTTACATTGATGCCTGGTCATAAATGGCTCATCACAGTGGAAGCAAAGACCTTGTTGGGGTTGTTCCTAAAGTTCAGCTTGGGTGAATTTTCGGACATTGCTGGTGTTAAAGGGAAAAGCTCCTCCTGTTCTTGTTGTCGATTGATGCCACAAAAGGCTTTTACCAGGTTCATTGGTTTCTGGTGTTGTTGAGCACCTGATTTGGTGGAACCCTTAAGCTCGAAATTTGTGACCTTACTTTCAAAGACCTTGGCTAAACCCATAGCTCAACTAAGGTTTCTAGGTAGTTGGGCCTGCACATAAGCTCTTATATTCTCCTTGAGCCCACTAAGGAAACATCCCACCTCTCGCTTATCGGTTAAAGCAGTTTTAGACAAGTTTGACTTGATCTTCAGGTTGGGTATTCTGAAAACCAAAAAACTATTCTGTCAGACAAATCCAATTAATTGGATCTTTTGATCCATCATACTTTGGAAAATTCAGTTTTGCTAATTTTGGGGCAACATTCCTCGTCAGCATTCTTTCGAAAATCCCTAGGCCTATTGAGAGACGTCTCCTCTTTAGCGTGAGACATGTCTGCCACCTGCTTTATAACTAATTCCAGTCCAACACTCAAGCTAGCAATCTGATGCTCCAATCTAAGAAAATCATAATTGTGTTGATTGTCAGCCATACCTAGCTTTGATACGAAATTGTTAAGATCACGATTGGATTCATAGCCTTGACCACGTCCTGAGTTCAGGCAGATGGTTGGTGAGCTAGTTTGGAAGGAGTTGGAAAGATAAGTTACAATTAATACAAAGTTTTAGAAAGATAATAGATCAATTCTTTATTCATGACTCATGCCTTTTATATAGGCTTACAAGTAAAGGTTATAAACCAAACCCCATAACTTAAGCAAATGCATTGACCACTTCCTAATAACAAATGGTTGACATAATCTTAAGGAAATAGAATAAAAACTTATCAAAGTCGAAAACAGATTTCGTAGGGGACTGCTGCCAAGTACATCTCCACGTTCACTCTTGTTATGCATTATGGCTTCATGGTTCTGATTGTAACACCGCTCTTCACCCATTTTTGTACGTGAGCTAAATGATGACACTACGGATAAAATGGTGGTCATAAGCAGACAAGCTGAGGAGTGTGACTTGATTAAACATTTCGAGTTCTTTATTCTCACGTTACCTACCTTTTCAATATTCTTCTGCTTCTTTATTAAAAAAATAAATGGATTTGGAAGAATCAGTAATTCATGCACCATGCAACCAAAAGATGGATAATTGCAGAGTCGTCATCCTTTGAACCCAAGTTTGGGGACGAGACGTGGCGCAATGTCTAGTAGCAGTACAAGCACTTATTTCACTTATATTATTTGTTTTTTGATTTCTTGAGATCGAGTCACATAATAGCCGGAGGTCTATAAGAAAATAGTCTCTGTATCCCTTAAGAGATGCGGGCATGACTGCGTACATCTTACTCTCTCCATACTCTGCTTAGGCTGAAATTTGGGTATTGTTGTGTTGTTGTTGTTTTTTGCTTTAGTTTTGCTGACTTAAGTAAAAAAAATAAAATTTTTTATTTGAATAAACTTAATAAAAATCATAAAAAATTAAATTCGTTTTTAAATTATATTTTCTTATCATAATTTGATTTATCATCATCTACATATATATTATTAATTATTATCATAATCTGATTTATCACCATCTACATATATATTATTAATTATTTAATATCAATTACTAATAAGAATCTAATAATATTAATTTTATAATTACTTTTAAAATATTTTTAAAATTAAATAATTATTTAATAAATATAATTTAAATTCCAAATATATTAAATATATAAATATGAAAATTTTAATAATTAAAATATATTAAAAATAATTATTAATTTATAAATAAACTTTTACTTATCAAATTATTGATTTCAATAATCATAACAAAATTTTATTAATATTTATTCGTAAATATTATATAGGAGATTGAAATAAAATTATTTATTTAATTAATTTCTAAAATTAGTTTATTTGTAAATTCTATCTAATATTTAATTATTATTAATAATAAAATATAATTACATTGACGTTATCAACCAAGAATGTTTTTGTTTATGTTTAAAAAGTAAATATAAAAATAAGATACAAAAACTAAAAATTTAAATAAAAATAGAAATAAACTCAAGCGGTTTGCTATATAATTATAAGTGTTTAAAAATATTTTACTTATATAAATTATTAAAAAATAATTTGTGATAGTAAATATTTAAGAATATTAGCGAATATATAAAACCAATTAAGTTGGCCTCACACAACAGCTTAAGCTATTGTAGTGAAATAATCGTTTAACATGGTATCAGAGCTTTATGACCAAACGATCTTGAGTTCAAATCCTACCACCCTATTTATCATCAAATTAATTCAGCACTAGGTAGAGTGTGCCTGTATAAGTTTCAAGTTCAAAGGGCTTTCATTTGAGGTTGTGTTAGCGAATATATAAAACCAATTAAGTTGGCCTCATACAATAGCAGAAATGGTCGCTTAACAAAGAATATAATCTTTTTTACAAAATGATAAAGTTTATCATTTCATAAGAATGGGCTGACTCCAATTCTTATAAGTTTCGAACTCCAAGCCTAAATTCGAATTTAAATCATAAATTCAAAAAGCTTAAATCCTTCAAATTAAAAAAAAAGATAAAAATCCGGATTCAAATTCATACTTTCAACTTAAGCTAATATATCAACGAACATTTCTAACATAAGTCAAATTAAACTTTAATTACAGGTCAATTGCGACATGATCAACGATTAATGGAAACTTAACAAAAGTTCTTATTTTGAAAATGTAATATTACAAGATTTTTGAATTAATTTAAAAATTTAAAAGAAATTTACTCAAAATTAACTTAAAAAATTGGTTCACTACTAGAGTCTATCTTTGAAATTTTTACGTAAATTATAGATTATTATGAATTTTAAAAAAATATTTTATACACAGAATTAGTTAATCTAACGGTTAAAATGTTAAGGTTGAACTCAACACTGGAATTATATTGAAAAAAACCAACAGTATGGGCGAGCTTACCGAAGATACCTTAACACGTAAGAATATACTCCTGGGAACCGAATACATATAGTCCAGAAAAAGAGCAAACACTCACATCCCAAGTTTTGTTTTATGTTAATGGACACAATTGCGATACTTTAATCTGGTTTGTTCCTTGTTTAAGGTGGCTCGACCGTTTTGGCTCTTTATTCCTTGTTCTTACCTTCTCTTTGGGTCCGATGAGAGTTCAGTTTTGGAATTATAAAAAGATATGGTTTAATAGTAACATATAAGTTAAGTTTAACATTATATGTTATTATTAAATCATATCTTTTTAGCAGTTAACAAGGTGAATGGCAACCTTTGTCCTACGAATAACTTCTATTAAATTATTCGTACTTGCAAGGAGCTGCTTAGCCGTACTTGGTAGTATCGTATTGTGCATACTTATCGCGAAGTAAATATGTGCGTTGATTACTTGATTACTTGAGCTTATGGAGGTAGTTTTGTTGTTACTCATCTTGAGAACCCCCCTGGATAGCTCTATCATTTCCTTCAGGAGGATTTTTTGAGTGTTGCTCGGTTTAGGGCCGTCCTTGTTAAAACCTAACAAACTTTGATTGTTCCCTTATACCGAAAAAAAAAGATACGAAGTTCAGAGTTTATTATTATAGAATGTAAAGATGAAAGATATGCACTAATTTTAAATATCAGAAAGATTGTTATATTTTATAAGTAACCGATACCAATCTTTTTTTTATTTGAAACAAACAAATTCATTAAAGAAATGAGAAACCAAAACAGAAGAAGCAACTAAACCCAAAGCCAATAGGCTTTACCCCATACACCCGGACCTAAGCTTCTTTAGAATTGGTTACAAGCGAAGAAAAATCAGAACAAAAAATAGAAACAATACTGCTTCTTTTAAGGTTTATAAGGTTTAATTGATATTAGACCGTTAAAAAACTGGTTAAAAATTGAATAAAATTAAGAAATTTGAAATATGATCGAAAAAAATTATCTTTACCCATAAAAGAATTTGAAGTTTAATAAAAAAAGAGATCGTTAAATAAGATTAATTGATTTATTTTAGTTTATAGGAACTTATTAATTAATAAAAATTGACAGCTTAACTAATAAATTTATTACTTTTAACAACAAAAGTTATTAAAGTAAATCAAACCAAAAAATTAAACACCAAACCGAAAAATTGGACAATTTAAAATTTTTACGGTTAAATTGGTCAAACTGGTTGAGTTTTTTAATATACTAATTAGTAATTACATCAAAATTTGCACAAAAAAGTTAATGAAGAAAGATATGTTTAAACTTTAAACTTTGATTTGTAAAGAGTGGCTCGTATATTCTTTAAATCTAATCGAATCATATTAGTTCAGTATGCTGATTTTGTGGACTCTACAATAAAATAATTACTTAAAGCAAGATAAGCCCCTACTCAACGCAAGTAGAAACCAACAAAAGCACGGACGTGTGCATGCACACATGCGATTTTAAAAGTAAAGATAATCTCAATTAGGTGAGGCTCGTTGCCTATAAAAGGATCTACAGGTCGTTTGTTGATGGAATCAGAGTTGGTTCAGAAGATGAATCTTTCAAGGCAGTGGTTGCTCACTCTCCCTCAAGGGCTTCCCAAGTTGTAGCCTCCGTTAATTACTTATGGATACTTATAGAGGCAAGTTGGGAGCCACTGAAGGGGAATAAGCAGCCTATGCCTTGCCATCGAGCATCGTTTATCAGCTTTAAACATCAATATCATCTCATGTTCGTTGCTTTTCAGTTTTCACTATATATATATATATATATATATGCCTTCAAATCCTACTTTGGCTCCAGCTTTCCTAACAAATTTCACCCTTGTCTTCTCTTCAATTGGTGTGGATCCTTAAATTTTTTCTATGCATGCATGGTAAAATTCAAGAGGAGAAGAAATTATGTAAATATAATACCAGATATATATGTTACTGCTTGAGTTTCTGTCCAAACGTGATGGGTAACGATGAAAGTCTACCCCTTTTTTTGTGTTCTCGGCGAGCATCAATAGGCATCAACAATTATTGCCAAATTCCAGGATTTCTAGGTTCCATCATATATAAGAACATGCTTCCTTTCAGCTCCTACTGTCTAGGACAAAAACTCTGTTTCGACATGACTTCATCAAAAGATCACAATCACATAAAGCTTCATTGAGTTCAACCTGAAAGGTCTGGTTTCTGGGTCGGACCAACCAATATACATGTTTCACGAATTCTGTTAGATGCAGGAAGAGTTTATTGTTCGGGGATTAAGGGCTTTAAACCTCATTCTTTACCAAAACTTAACTTCTGGTAAGAACTTTCATATATTATACTCTAAACCAGAATAAAAATAAAAAGAACAAGATCAATTTTTTATTGGAAAACCTTAATAATGAAAGCTATATATTTGTTTATTAATATCAAACCATCAAAAGTTTGTACTTTTGGGGGAAATCGACGTACTTAGGACGAAATCAGAATGTTAGTGTAACATAAATTGACATGTAGATATTGTTATATAGGTAAAAACAATTAACAGTTTATGAAAATTACTTAAGTTGATGTAGATGTTTAACGAAAATAAGTTTAAGCTAAGCTTTCCACGTCGAATTTCAGCATATTCTTCTATTTATCTTTTGGTTTATCACACCAATAGACTTTTCCATTACAAAAATAGAGAAGTGAATAGAAGTGCCAGCAAGAAAATAATACGGCAGAAGGATTCAGGTAGGAAATTAGGATTTTTCAGATCTGATGTGTTGGAAATTGTGTATTTTTGATGATGACAAAATGATAATGCAAATATAAGCTAACCCCCTCTCGGGTTACATAGTTTGCAGATTCTAAAGAAAAAGTGTTGTTCTTCGTTATGGTTAAGTGGATTAGCAAAGCATAGAGTTTATTTTTATTTTATTGTAATATTAGCCTCTATGTAAGGGAGTCTTGGGATGGTACATAACCATGTCTTGTTAGCAGGACATTGATGAAACATTTTCATCCTGCATATCTGCATGTAATTGAATATCTTTTCTTACAAATAAGGAGTACTTGCTTCATTTAATAGAATTTTAGTGCAAGTCTAAGTGTTAAATATTGTTGCATGAACATGGACTCTTTATGTGAGTACTTTGAAAAGAAAATTTATGTTTATCATTTACATTGGATGTTAGTAATTGCTAATATATCAAATTGGTTGATGTGATCTTTTGATAAAAGATAGAAGCACTTGGATAGGATTAGATGTATTAGTTAACTTTATTAAAATTTAAATTAGAAGATGGTGAAAATTTGTTAAGATACATTGGATAAAATTTGCTTTGACATGATCTTATCATTTTTAGGTTTTATCTTCTCATTTTAAAAATTAGTCACCATTCTAGGAAGAGTATGAATAAGAGATCAAGAGTTGTGTGTTGTATGATATAAAATTAGGCCATTTATATTGAGCATTTTACACACAGATATAAGACACTATATGAGTTCCATCTATCATTCTTACTTGCAAGTAGTTTCTCTATTCCATTTCAAGTTCTCTCACTTGTTTTATTGTAATTTTTTTTGCTTATTTAAGAGGTAACTGAGGTAGCTTTATTTTAGTATTTTGTGAGAATTAGGGAATCTTGTGTGAGTTTATTAGAAACTAGCAATAGTTGGGGTTGACTACTTGAGAGTTGAGAACTATGAGTGTAGTTCTTTGTTAGTTGGGGGTGTAGGGTAGATTATGATCTATATGTACTATTAAGTTGACTCTGAAGTTAGTATAATCATTTGAAATTCCTACTAAGTCATAGTTTTTCTTTTTGTCAAGTCAGGGAGGTTTTTCACATAAAAATATTATGTCTCAGTTATTTATATTTTATTTTTAAAATTTGGTTAAGAACTTGACTAAAACAAGTTTACAAAATTAAAAACTTAGTTAATAAAAGAAAATTTTATGTTACTCAATTCATCACTCCTTTTGAGTAGTGCTTGATCAATTTAATAATTAGTATCAGAGCAGTTTCTCCCTAATAAAGGCTAACACCTAAGGAGAGATCCAAGCATCCGATAAGATTAAGGAAGGTTACTCTGATCAATGCACTTCCTTATTTGATGGAAGACATTGTGGTTGGTTATCAAAAATGGTCCTCTTAAGGATACGCGTACCAACGCTAATGGTACTAAGGAAGAAATCCCAGAATCCGAGTTCGCTATAGAGGAACATATAAAGATAAAAATGCATCTGCTAAAAAAATGGATTCAAAATGGCTTGCTATCTTAAGAATGCAACTGGTGTCTTGAGCTTAGAACAACTAAGGAGATGTGGGATCTTTTTGAGGTAACTCATAAAAGTACCTCTCAGGTAAAACAATCTAAGATATATTTACTAACTACCCAATGTGAACTGTTTAAAATGAATGAAAGTGAATCTATTCATGATATGTTTGCTTGATTTACGAACATTATCAATGAGCTTGATTACCTTGGACAGACTTACAACACTGAAGAAAAGGTTGGGAAATTACTTTGCAATTTTCCACTAAAATGGATGCCTAATGTTATTGCTATCCAAGAGGCCAAGGATCTTTCTACTTTGCATTTTGAAGATCTGATTGGTAACCTTATGACACATGAGATAGTATTGAAGAACTAAAGTTCAATTCAGAAAGACAAGGGGATTGCTCTCAAGGAAAATTTGAATGTGAGTGACTTAGACTTTGATGATGAAGACATTGCCATTCAAGAATTTCCTTAAGAACTGAAAGTCAACCAGAAAAGGAAACACATGCAAAGGTAAGTCCCCTTCTTTGTCATTTAAGAAGAATGTAGATGGTTGCTTTAAATATGGCAGTCTAGACCATCTGATCAACGATTGTCCCAAATAGGATGAAAAATGTGAGAAGGAACGAAACAAAGAACGTGGTAAGGAACGTGGAAACAAATTTAAAGAGAAAGAGTTTAGAAGAGCCATGTTGGTTGCGTGGGGAGATTTAGATGATAGTGAGGTTGATATTGAAGATTCTAATTATATAGCAAATCTTTGTTTGATGGCTCAGTCTGAAAAAAGTGTAATGTATACTGATGATGAATCCAATGTAAATGCATTTGAATGGAAAAAGATCTTAGAAACTTACTCAAAAGAAACATTAATTGATTTATGTCGCTTTCTTGCAAATAATTGTGAAGATACTACTCATAAAGTTGATGTCTTAAAAGATGTTATTTTAGGGTTAAAGGAAGAGTTAATAGTCATAACTAAAAAGAAATAAACCATTGTTTATTGATCCTCACATCACCTTATTCATTTAACCATTAAATCTTGTATGAGTGAGGAAGTTTCATGGTATAAAAATTCAACTTCTCAACTAAGATAGTGCTTACTAAATTCGTGTAACTATATCCATCAATAATCATCCTCATATAGCCTAGGAGTCACAGCGACAACTTACTTTCTTGATTCACAAGTGTAAACAATTCCATATACTATAGCATTGAAATCAATTGTAGGTAATTCAAACATAAATACTTCAACTTCACTGTGATTAATTCAAAGTTAGCATTAACACAAGAAATTCATAGGTTTAATAAACTTGACAGTTCTTTGCATAATAAACCCCTAGGATGGTATATAGGCTAGAAATCCATGATGCAGCTCCCATGAGGCTTATCGGTGAAAAATTCCACGTGCCTAGGAGTCACAGCGATAACTTGCTTTTTTGATTCACAAGTGTAAACAATGCCACGTACTATGATATTGAAATCAATTGTAGGTGATTATTTCAAACATAAATACTTCAATTTCAATGTGATTAATTCAAAGTTAGTATTAACATAAGAAATTCATAGGTTTAATAGACATGACAATTATTTACATAATAAACCCCTAGGACGGTATATAGGCTGGAAACTCGTGATGTAACTCCTATAAGCTTATCGGTGAAAATTTTCATGAGCCTAGGAGTCACAACGACAACTTGCTTTCTTGATTCATAGGTGTAAACAATGCTATATACCATAGTATTGAAATCAATTGAGCTGATTAATTTAAACATAAATACTTCAACTTTAATGTGATTAATTCAAAGTTA
The DNA here is from genome assembly GCA_026874005.2 of Erythroxylum coriaceum. NCBI lineage: Eukaryota > Viridiplantae > Streptophyta > Magnoliopsida > Malpighiales > Erythroxylaceae > Erythroxylum > Erythroxylum coriaceum. The sequence continues at coordinate 180,304 of JANQAP020000094.1, forward strand.
GTAGTAACACAAGAAATTCATAGGTTTAATAGACTTGATAGTTCTTTGCATAATAAACCCCTAGGATAGTATATAGGCTAGAAACCCTTGATGCAGCTCCCATGAGGCTTATCGGTGAAAATTTCCATGAGTTTAGAAGTCACAACGACAACTTTCTTTCTTGATTCACAGGTGTAAACAATGTCACGTACCATAGTATTGAAATCAATTGTAGGTGATTAATTTAAACATAAGTACTTCAACTTCAATGTGATTAATTCAAAGTTAGTATTAACATAACAAATTCATAGGTTTAATAGACATGACAATTCTTTGCACAATAAACCCCCAGGATGGTATATAGGTTAGAAACAATGCCATGTACCATAGTATTGAAATCAATTGTAGGTGATTAATTCAAATATAAATACTTTGGGGATATTGTGTAAAGTTTAAATATTCTGTAAACTTAGAGGATATGAGGGATACTAAGTATGAAATCACTTTTTTAAATTAATAGCTTTGCAGAAATGAGTAATGTTGATAGATCTTAGATGTATAGATGATTAACACCTGATGGTTTCATTAATCCTGAGTTTGTTGAGGGAGTTGAAGTTTTTATTCATTATGCATGTTCTCAACCTGCATATATGGATGGCCCAAAGATCATATGTCCATGTAAAAAGTGCAAACATATTTATTTCCTTCCTATTGATGAAGTAAATGGTCATTTGTTGAGAAAAAGGTTTGTTCTAAATTACTTTGAGTGGACACGACATGGGGAGCCATTGATTTGTAGCACTTTAAAGGGTAATGAAGTAAACTCGTCATTAAATGTGGATGAGTTTGAAGGGAGAACTGGATTTAGGATAAATAATATAAGTGCAACTGAAAATTCTTACATGCAAGTGATTTATGATGCAGCTAGTTATACCTTTCAGGAAAATATAGAAAATCTTGAAGAAGAACCAAACTCACATGCAAATTAATTTTTTGAATCACTACACTTAACTGACTAAGAATTATGGCCAAATTGTGAGACAATAACTCAATTGTCTTTAATTGCTCGAATATTGAATATAAAGTCTGAAGGGTATATTTCTGATCGTAGTTTTCATAAAATTCTTAGATGGTATAATGAATCATTGTCTCCTGATCATATAATGGTTGATAGTTTTTACAATATGAAGAAACTTATTAGGGGTCTTGGTTTGCCTGTTCAAAAATTGATTGTTGCAAATTGGAATGTATATTATATTGGGGAGATGATGTGAAATTACAAGAGTGCAAATTTTGTGGTCAATCTAGGTTCAAGCCTAGAAACCATTCTATGAAACAGAAATTATTACCCTAGAAGCGGATGTATTATTTTCTATTAACTCCGAGACTTCAAAGACTATATGCTTATGATGTTATTGCATCTCACATGTGATGGCATAATGAACATGAATAGGAAGATGGAATAATGAGTCATCCATCAGACGCACTAGCATGAAAACTTTTCAATAACATCTATTATGACTTTGCAGTTGAAAGTCGAAATGTTAGGTTGGGATTGTCGATGGATGGATTCCAACCTTTTGGTCAATCCGGCCAACAATATTCATCATGGCCAATTGTAATTACTCCTTATAATTTGCATCCATGGATGTGTATAAATGAGGCATATATGTTCTTGACAGTGATTGTGTCAGGGCCTACAAATCCAAAACATAAAATTGATGTATTCTTACAACCATTGATACATGAATTGCAACATCTTTGAGAATATGGTATGGAGACATATGATATGTCTCTGAAACAAAATTTTGTGTTGAGAGCAGCTTTGATGTGGACTATTAGTGATTTTTCAGCATATGTTATGTTGTCTGGATGGAGCACAGCAGGAAAATTGGCTTGTCCTTATTGTGGCAATGATTCTGAAGCGTTTTATTTTCCAAAAAGGGGCAAAATATGTTAGTTTGACAATCACAGGAAATTTCTTCCTCCAAATCATCCATTTAGACGCAATAAACAAAAGTTAATTAAGAATATGATGGTACAAACACCTCCCCCCCCCCAAAGCTAGTGAAGAGATATTACAGCAGATTGATAAATTAGGATTATTGAAAGTTACAGAATTTGAAGCTGATGAAGTTAATACAAGCATTAG
>JANQAP020000094.1:202202-219256 GCA_026874005.2 Erythroxylum coriaceum
TGTAATGTAAAATGTTTTGAATAAAAGAAAAAGTGGGCCCAAAGTAATGATCATTGATAAGAGTATTCAAAAAAAAAATTTATACCGACTTTTGTTTAGTGAAGTGATGTGACACGCCACCTTCGCGGGGTACGGATTCGGATATCACTGTCGATATCGGGTTCAGGTCCGGCGGGAGTGGGGTGTTACAATAATATCATCATCTGAGATGTAAATCAAAGAGAGTTATATAAATAAAAATTAAAAAATTTTGAGTCTGTTTAAGCATATAACATTTTTAAAAATAATTACGAGAAAGATAAGTATTGAAAGATGTATATAAATCTTATGAAAATTTACAAATTAATTTTGATAAAATTATTAAAGAGTTAAATGAATTTAGGCAAAAACATAAGGAAAAGAAGCAGTTTATGTGAGAACTTCATTAATAGATTTTATGTTCTCGAAGAGTTTTAGTTAATTTATGAAAATTTTGAAAAATAATATATACAAGTTATTCCACAATTAATAACAACAATAACAACAACAACAACGTCATAGTAGAAATCTCACTGAGATATAGGTCTGGAGAGGTCCAAAAGTACATAACCTTACCCCTAACTAGTAGATTGTTTATGAATGACCCACATAAAAAAATATTGTTGAAAACAATTTGAATAAAATAAAAGCCAAAAACATAAACAAATAACTGCATAAAAATAAAAAAAGATAAAGATAAGAATAAAAATAAGTAAATAAATAAACACACAAGAAAGAAGAAAAATAAATAAATAAAATAGACAAGCAATTGAAATGAAAAAATGAAAAATAAATAAAAAACTAAAAGGGCAAGCAAAGTACTACAAATAAAAGTATTTAGGATAAATACAAGATACTATAATCGAAGGAAAAGACTCAAAAGACCTATGAAAAGAGAGACTTCTCTATGTAAGATCCTCTACCTATATCTTAGTTTGCTAAAGTTTTCTATTGAGGGCCAAATTCTAGGTAAGGTCTGGTAGGGTCATATCATACCTGATCATCTCCTCTCAATTCTTCTTAGGTCTTCCTTTTCTTTTCTTACAGTCCCTAAGTACTATTTCATCAAATATAGGGTATTAAGATGTCTCCTCTTAATATGCCTAAACTACTTAAGTCTTGTCTCCCTTAATTACCATCAATGTTAGCTACTCTCAACTTGTCTCTTACCGCTACATTATGAGCTTATCTCTTCTTGTAAGATTACACATCTAATAGAACATTCTCATCTCTTCCACCATTAATTTATAACTATGGACTTATTTGATGGATCAATACTCCACCTCATAGAGCATGATCAAACTAATTGCTAAACAATCGAATTTACTTTTTAGCTTGAGTCGTATTTTCTTGTCATATAAAACTCCTGATGCTCACTTTAATTTGATGTGGTAAACTATGTCATCATCTATCTTGCCATTGCTTTAGATGATGGATCCAAAGTACTTAAAACAATTTTTATATGGTATAACTTCTGAACTAATCTTTATCTCCACATTAGATGTAGCCTTGTGACCCAAAAAATTACATTATAAGTACTTAGTCTTAATCCTACTTAATTTAAAGCCCCTCAACTTTTGCCTATCCCTCCAAAATTTTAGCGTGGCATTAATACCCTGCTTTGTTTCATCCACTAAAACAATATCATTAGCAAACAATATACACTAAGGCACATCCACTTAGTTATTCTTTGTAAGCCATCCATAACTATTGAAAACAAAAAGGGGCTCAACGAGGAACCTTAGTGTAGCTCAATATCAATTAAAAAATGCTTTGTATCTCCTCTTAATGACCTTACTCTAGTCTTAACACCTTTATATATATCCTCAGTAACTCATATATACGTCACAAGACAGGAACCCTCTTAACTTCTAAACACCTCCACATAGCTTCCTTAGTTACCTTGTTATAAGTCTTCTCTAATTAAATGAAAATTATGTATAGGTCCATCTGTCTGTCCTTTTAATATTCCATTAATGGTCCAAGGAGGTGTATAGCCAATAAGTTGTTATTTTGTGCTAACTTTGGATATAAATCTCTTCAATGTGTTGAAAGTTTTATTGAAAATTAGTGAACTTGTTTCTTAATTGTTCTCAGATAATTTTCAACACATGGGAGATGAATATGAATCAAAAAGATGCAAGGAAAGCAAAGGCAATTCAAATTCCTAGCTGGTAGAAAAGTTTTTGATTAAGCGTGGGCACGTGCAAAGGGAAAATTTATCTACATCATTTGATTTGAAAACAGATTTGATACACTTAAGATTTTAATTATTTTAGGAAATAAATTGTTGTATTTTATATGAGGATCTACTACCTGATTTGAAGGAGACATGTATCTGATGAAATAACGATAAGAGGGAAGACAAAAACCCTGTTAGACATATCATCTTTTCAGGTTTTTCTTCTGTTTTTTGGTTTGAGGAGTTTTTGGATTTTTCTAGAAAAATTGCAGAGATGGAGATAATATGTCCTGCTACTTTTCTGTTGGGTTTTAACTCTGTTATGAGTAGCTAAATGTTTCTTCTTTGTTGAAGGAAACCAACGTTATCATCAAGTATATGTGAGATTTTCTGAATAAAGTTTATTTTATTGATGAATATTAAGTGTCTTTTGTATAACTTTTTATGATTGAATTGATTGATCTCTAGGATATGCAACTAGGAATTGATTGATTTAATTTACAACCATATTAGTAGGATTTGAAGTTCAGTTTTGCTAATCTAAAGTGGCAATTAGGATTACTATCTTTTCTTTAGGGATTGGAAATTCTAAGAAAGACACTTATCTAGACTAAATACTTATTGTATGTGTGTTGTCTTGCTCACTGGTTCTTTTGGTTCTTAAAGCTATTAATTATTCAATCTTAAGATCGTATCTAAGTTGTTAGTTAATAAGAGTGATTAGAATATATGTTTCTATTTATTTAATCCTAAGAGAGAACATTACTCAATGAGTATTTGCTAATGGACTTAATTTTATATAAATGATCCATACTAGTTTCATAACGTACATGACCCGAAACTAAGGTTTGTTCGTCAATTTTCCCGATCTGATTATTTTCAATTATTTCCAATTTTTGTCATTTGTAATTTCTTAAAATCACGTAATTCAACCCGCCCAATTTGTTTTAGTTTTTAACACATAAAACATTTACCAATAGATTCCTCATGGGAACGATCTCAACTCTTCACTAACTACATATTTCATATTCAAAGTTGGTATTCATTTGGTTGTAGGAGACAATATTACCAAATTTTGGTGTCGTTTTTGGGGATTTCTTGACAGTATATGTATGTTACAGGAGTAGACAAGATAACTCAATTGCTATTTGATTCAGAGATAGAAAAGACAGCCAAAAAGCTACAGAAACAAACAAAACAGAGATAACAAGTGCAGAAGAAGGAAAAGATGGCTACAAATTGCACCCTTCGTGAACTAGCTACCCCTACGGATGCTCAACAGCTTCATTGCATCAATTTTCCAAATTTAGGGGACAACAATACCTTTGAACTGAATTCAGGGTTGATTCATTTATTACTAATTTTTCGAGGTCTATTGGGAGAGGATCCTTACAAGCATTTCAAGGAATTTGATGTGGTTTGTATGGGTATGAAGCCTACGAATGTGACTGAAGAGCAAATCAAACTAAAAGCCTTCCCATTTTCTCTCAAAGATGATGCTCAAGATTGGTTGTATTATTCTGCTGGTGAAAAATGTGCAAACATGAGCTGAAATGAAGAGATTCTTCTTTGAAAAATATTTTCCAGCATCAAGAGCTGCCAATATTAGAAAAGAAATTTGTGACATCCGACAACACATGGGTGAGACACCATATAAATATTGGAAAAGATTCAAGAAGCTTTGTGCTAGCTGCCCCCATCACCAAATAAATGATCAACTGTTGATTCAATACTTCTACGAAGGTCTTTTGCTTACAGACAGGAGTATGATTGATGCTGCAAGTGGTGGAACTTTGGTTGACAAAACATCGACAGCTGTAAAAGATTTGATAGCAAATATGGCTTCCAATACACAACAATTTGGGATACGTTATGGCCATAGTTCAAAACAAGTGAATGGGGTTAATGTGTCAGCGTTGGAGAATAGATGATCTTACATCTTTGGTGCGGCAACTTGCAGTCACAAAGAAAGAAGAAGCAAGGGCATGTGGAATATGTTTGATGTTAGGACACTCAATTAATGCATGGCCAGTTTTGTAGGAAGAAAGTGCAGAACCAATCAATGTCATGGGGGGATTTACTGGACAAAATCAAAGGAAATATGATCCTTTCTTGAACACTTGTAATTCGAGTTGGCGTGACCATCCAAATTTGTTTTATGGGAACTCTCAAGGACAACAAGCTACTGGAAATTTTTAGCAATATAGGCAACCTTATGTTCCTAGACAACATCAAAAAATGGTACCCAATTTCGAAGATAAGTCTTCTTTGGAAGATATAGTTAAATCTTTGGCCACTAACACTATGACATTTCATCAAGATACTCAAGCTAGTATTTAAAATCTTGAAAATCAATTGAGCCAAATGGCAATAACCATCAATCGGTTAGAGGCACAAAGTTCTGGAAAGTTTCCTGCTCAAACAGAAATTAATCCCAATCAAAGTGCCAAAGCTGACATATTGCGGAGTGAAAAGGAATTGAAGGAACCTTCTCAAAAAATATCAAAGAGAGAAATTGAAGAAGAAGAAGCAAGAAAGGAGGTATCGAACTAGCCAAAAAAGACATATTTAGATCTGTAAAAATTTGTTGTACATCCCCCTTTTCCTAATCGATTCACCAAAGCAAAGAAAGAGGAGTAAGAGAAAGAGATATGGGAAACTTTCAGAAAAGTCTAGGTAAATATTCCTTTGCTTGATGCCATTAACCAAATTCCTCGTCATGCTAAATTTCTTAAGGAACTCTGCACTTCAAAACAGAAATTAAAATTTGATGAGAAAGTGCAATTGGGAGAGAATATTTCAGCCATACCGTTGAAGAAAAAGATACCACCTAAATGTTAAGACCCAAGTATGTTCACTATTCCCTGTAAAATTAGTGATTTGAGAATTGAAAAAGTTATGTTAGAATTGGGTGCATCAATAAATGTCATGCCTTATGATGTTTAAAAGTCCTTAAACATGGGGCCTGTCAAAGAAACTAATGTAGTGATTCAATTAGCGGATCGTTTAAATGCTTATCCAAAGGGCGTGTTTGAGGATATCTTAGTTCAAGTGGGTGAAATGCTTTTTTCAGTTGATTTCTATATTTTGCAAATGGGGAGTGATGATGTATCTTCTTCAACTCCAATTTTATTTAGAAAGTCGTTCTTGAAAACTATTAAAACAAAAATTGATGTTCATAATGGATCATTGACTATAGAATTTGATGGTGAATTACTTAAATTCAATATATACAACGCCATGAAATTTCTGGATGATGAACAACTTGTTGTTTCTGTGGATTTTATTGACACTTGGGTGCTGGAAAATTCATCATTAAATGGAAGAGATGAACTTGAGACAATTTTGGATTTGGGAGATGCGTTACAGTGGCAATCAATTGTAGAAACATTGGTGCCATTTGGAGAAAATCAAACAATTGGTGAAGCAATTATCTTTTGTGGAGTTGTCCCAAAATAGCTCCAAGCTACTACCGTTATTGATTTAACAACCTACGTTGGAGCTTAAGAGTTTGCCTAACCATCTTAAATATATATTTTTTGGTGTGCAAGATACGTTACCTATTATAATCTCAAATAAACTCACTCTTTTGCAAGAAAATTAATTGATTCAGGTGTTAAGACAACACAAAGAAGCCTTCGGATGGACAATGGTTGATTTAAAAGGCATCAGTCCCACCATTTGTATGCACCGAATCTTGATGGAAGATGAAGCCAAGGAGATAAGGCAACCCTAACATCGTTTAAATCCACCCATGATGGAAGTGGTGAAAAAGAAAATCTGTAAGCTTTTTGATGTTGGAACTATTTATCCTATTTCAGATAGCAATTGGGTAAGTTCGATCCAGGTAGTTCCAAAGAAAACTGGGGTAACTATAATAGAAAATAATGATGGTGATTTGATACCCACTCGTGTTCAAAATAGGTGGAGAGTTTGCATAGATTATAGGAAGCTAAATTCGGTTACTAGAAAAGATCATTTTTTGCTTCTGATTTTTGATCAAATGCTTGAAAGACTTACAGGTAAATCTCACTATTGCTGTTTAGATGGTTATTCAGGGTATCACCAGATTTTGGTTGCACCAAAGGACCAAGAGAAAACAACTTTCACATGTCCATTTGGCACCTTTGCCTACCAAAGAATGTCATTTGGGTTATGTAACGCATTAGTGACATTTCAAAGGTGTATGATAAGTATTTTCTCTAATCTTGTGGAAAATTGTATGGAAGTTTTCATGGATGATTTTACGGTTTATGGAGAATCTTTTGAAACATGCATTATCAACCTTGAGAAAGTACTTAAACGTTGCAATGAAACTAATTTGGTTTTAAATTATGAAAAATGTCATTTTAAGGCTGATCAAGGCATAATTTTGGGTCATACAGTCTCTTCTAAGGGAATTGAGGTCGATAAGGTGAAGATAGATGTTATTAGATCTTTACCTTACCCCTGCAACTGTGCAGGACGTTCGTTCTTTTCTTAATCATGCAGGATTCTATCGGTAGTTTATCAAAGATTTTTCGAAGATTGCGCAACACATGTGTAGACTACTCTAAAAATACGTGAAATTTGATTTTGATGAGCCATGCAAGATTGCATTTGATGAACTGAAAGGACGACTCACTACAGCCCCAATAATTTAGCCACCGAAGTGGGACATTCCTTTCGAATTAATGTGTGATGCCTCGAATTATGCAGTTGGAGTAGTTTTAGGCCAAAAAGTGGACAAAGTACCTCATGTCATTTACTATATCTCCATGACACTTAACGATGATCAGAAGAATTATTCCATAATGGAGAAAGAAATTTTGGTTGTAGTTTTTAGGTTGGAAAAATTCTGGTCTTACCTACGGGGTACACGGGTGATCATTTATTCATACCATGTAGCTCTAAAATATTTGGTGACTAAGAAAGAAACAAAACCAAGGTTGATTCGATGAATCTTACTCCTACAAGAATTTGAGTTGAAAATACGCGACAAGAAAGGAGCTGAAAATTTAGTGGCTGATCATCTCAACTGGATCACTCCAACCAATGCATCAGATGTTTTCCAAGATGAATTTCTAGATAAAAGTCTCTTTGCAATTCAATGGGTAATTCCATGGTATGCTGACATAGTAAATTTCTTGGCATCTAAGTCCTTACCTAATGATTTATCTAGAGCTGAAAAGGATAAAATTAAAAGAGAGGCTAAATATTACATATGGGATGAACCTCATCTTTGAAAATTTTGTGCTAATCAGATTATTAAAAGGTGTATTGTAGATGATGAAATTCCTTCCATATTAAAATTTTGCCATTCATCTGTGTGTGGGGGACACTTTGGTCCTAAAAGAACAGCTCGTAAAATTCTTGAATGTGATTTGTTTTGGCCCAAATTATTTTTTGTACTTACATATTTTGTAAGTTTTGTGATCATTGCCAAATAACAGGTAGTCTGGGAGGAAGAGATCAAATGCCACTTACAAATATCCTAGAATGTAAAATTTTTGATGTATGAGGAATTGACTTTATAGGTCCTTTTCCTTCATCTTTTGGTAAGACTTATATCATTCTAGCCATGGATTATGTGTCAAAGTAGATAGAAGCAAAAGCTACTCATACAGATGATGCTAAGGTTGTAGTCAATTTTGTCAAATCTAACATTTTTGTCAGGTATGGAATACCTCGAGTTATGATTAACGACAGAGGAACTCATTTCTGCAATAAAATTGTTGGAACATTGATGAAGAAACATGGTGTGTCACATCATATTTCGATTGCTTACCATCCGCAGACGAGTAGGCAAGATAAAGTCTTCAATCGAAAAATTAAGTCAATTTTGGAAAAAAGTGATGAATCCGAATAGAAAAGATTGGAGCTTACGTTTGGATGATGCCTTGTGGGTGTATCGGACTGCTTACAAAACTCCAATAGGCATGTCACCGTACAGGTTAATTTTCGATAAACCTTTTCATTTGCCTGTGAAGCAATTAAACATGGAATTGGTAGAGGCTAGTTAAAATAGGAAGTTGCAATTGCAAAAGTTAGAAGAGATTCGTAATGAGCCTTATGAAAATGCAAAAATTTATAACAAAATAAACTAAAGCTTTTCATGATAAAATGATTTTTAGGAAGCAATTTTTAGTAGGATGAAAAGTTCTTCTTTATCATTCAAAGCTTAAGTTATTTCTAGGAAAATTATGATTTCGCTAGCTCGTACCATTTATTGTTACTAATTTATTTTCTCATGATACGGTAGAAATTCAAAGTTTAGACACTTCCAAGGTGCTTAAAGTTAATGGACATCGTCTGAAACCATACTATGAGAACTCTCTAGTCGAGAATGTAGAAGAGATAGAGCTGGTAGCCCCAATCTATCTCTGATCAGGTAAGTCAGTGAACACGTCCAGCTAACGACTTAAAAAAAGCGCATTTGGGAGTAGCTCAAAATTTTCATCCTCAATTTTATTTTTATTTTTTAGTATTTCTCAATTTTTTAATTTGTTTAATTTATTTTATTTCAACGGTCAATTTTATTCCATTCCCTTTAGTATTTTCACTTATTAATATTTTCAATTCTAGTTTAATTAAAAAATTCCCTTTCCCACTGCGCACTGTCATTTTACCGCCCAACACATTTTCACCTTCACACTTTCATTTATCTCTTGCCCTTACCTTCACTCACTCAAAATTTCACTCACCCACTGCCGAATTAGTAAACACCCACATCTTTCCAACGCAAAACCTAACCTTTTACCCTCCTTCCCACCGTAACCAACTCATTCCCCAGTTCAAATTTTTTTTGTCAGGTCTGTGCTTTCATTTTCGTGTTTCAGGACTGCAAAATCACAGTGATTGGAACCATTCCATGCGAGAAGAGTGATTCACGCAGGTTGGCTTCACCAATCCCGACGTTGGTGACCACCCGACCTCCATCGAACACCACAGTTGCAGCACCGACTCCATCAATTCCTTCGATGTCTAAACCAACACCAGGCCTTACAACTAGGAATCGCACTTGGAAGGGTAAGCAAATTGAAAGGAGAAGCCAATGGAACTCACGAAGTGGAGCTTTCACTTCTTTTCAACTACCAAAGGACAACCAAAGATTTCAGCAACTAAGCCAACACAAAATCTAACCCTGTAAGTATGTTTTGACCGACACTCTTGAAGCTTTACAAATTCATAATTCTTTTGAGCAATTGGTTGGACAAATTTGTTGGAATGTGTTTTTTAAAATTGATTGTCCTGCATATGTTGAATTAACAAAAGAATTTTACAACACTTTTCAATTTAATTCTCATAAAAATTTTGACTTGTTTATTGAAAGAATTGTTAAATTTAGACTAATGGGAAAGGAATTTGCAGTATCTGTTGTTGAATTTAACGTGGTTATGGGTTTTATATCAGCTGATGATGTAAAAAATGAATCAGTTGTAAGTTCCCATTGTGATTATCATAGTGATTTTCATGCATCTGAATTATGGACTCAATGGTCTGTCGACTCTCAACCATAAAATGCTAGTGCATCTGAGAGTTCATATTTAAAAAATCTTGTTTTCAAAATCATACATCAACTCTTAGCGTATAATTTTTCAAGGCGTCTGAATTTTACGGGTACACTTTCTAAGGTTGAATTTTATTTTTTGAATGTATGGACAAACAAATTCCTGTTAATTTGGGTTTTTGGTTTCTAACGCAATTTCAATCTGTGCTAAATAAGAAATCCAAACCATTAATATTAGGGTCTTACATCATTCAATTGGTTATTAATTTGAATTTATTAGACCCTGAAAATACTGACATGATTGTGGTTTGTGCCATAAAACCTTTAGATAGGGAATGTTTATGCAGGATGGGAATCGTGGACATGAATCATGGGAGGATATCCTTCACTAATTTGGGTCCAGTTGTCCCTTCTAACCCATGTCCAACCACAAAGAATCGGGTTGTCCCAGATACACCGAGTAGTAGCCAACCTCCCCAAGCCAATTTGGATGCTCGTTTAGCTCGACTTGAACGTCAGATACACCGAATGGAGCACAATTTGATAACATATTGGGTACATCAAGGATTCCAACCTCCTTACCCATCAACCCCATGATTTTGGCACTCAAATCACAGAGAAGCTTTTTTTTCTCTCCTCTTTTATATTTTCACTTCTTTTATTTTATGTCAATACATTGGAGACAATGTATGAATTAGGTGTGGGGGTGGGTATGTTCCATATAACCGATAGTTAGGAATCTTTATTGAAAATTTGTGAATGCTTATTGACTTGTTTGCAATTGATTAGCCAACTTTAACACTTTCTAGACTTCCATTTTTAATGACTAAAGTAGTGCGCATAACTTGAGTTGAATTTATTTTTTTAGGACAATAGATGCCACTTAGTTAAGAAATACAAGTGTATACACTTAGTCAAGGTTTGACAATCATATGATTAAACATGGTGTATAATTAGGGTGAACTATATTAACCTGTGAGTTTTTGGGCCTAAAAGATTGAAACATCTATATCAATCTGTATTTCCTTGCTGTGTGATTATCTTTTAAGGTGAAATTTTCTCTAGAACTTGCTTGGAACTGACTTGAGATCACATCTATACATGCGTGCTCAAAAAATGATAAAGGCCATCTTTTTTTAATCTTTTAGCTTAAAAAGCTAACCCAATTCAATATCCTTTGTTAAACCTTTTGAGTTGAACCCTTTTTCTTGATAAACCCATAATAAACAACTAAAACTTCTCACATCCTCACTCATCATAAATGTAAGTAGGCATTCTAACCACAATTTATGTCAAACTTATTTGGAGAGATATGGGAAGCAAGGAAAAGAAAAAGATGAAAGGAAATTGAAGAGATTGAAATTTGAATTATTTGTTGTTCTGCTGTCTTTAAATATCAGTACATTGATAATAATAATAATAATAATACAGCAGTGAAAAACAAGTTATTGAGTGTAATCTATCTCTACAAAATGACATTGTTGACTCCTTGGTGATTGAAATTGTGTCTCCACAAGTGGTTAGATGCTTTACTAATGTTTATGATTTTTGCCCTTTCCATTTAGCAATCCTTTCCTTTACCTATAACCCAATACAACCTTGAATAAAGCCCTTTGATTTGTACATGTTTGTATTTCAAATGATGAAGAGTTAGTGAAAAAGCAAGAATATGGTAGAATATTTACATTAGAAGAATTTGAGTGAAATACTGAACCAATAAACACTTGAATGATTTGAGTGAAATCCAATCCATGAGAGTTAGCTATAATTATATGCTAGTTTTTCAAATATGATTGTCTTAAATTGACTTTGTGTATATTTGTTTGAATGATTAACTCTGGGGTATTCATTGATTACAAAATTGTTTAACTCTTAAAGTGTGCACTATTTACTATTGTCAGACTTGGAATAAAGAAAGTTGATTAGTTGGTAAATTGATTGCAAGTATAGTTTGTCGAGGACGAGCAAAAGATTGGTGTGGGGGAATTTGATAAATTGTTATTTTTGTGCTAACTTTGGATATAAATCTCTTCAATGTGTTGAAATTTTTATTTAAAATGAATGAACTTGTTTCTTAATTATTTTCAGATGATTTTCAACACATGAGAGATGAATATAAATCAAAAAGATGCAAGGAAAGCAAAGGCAATTCGAATTCCCAGCTGGCAGAAAAAGTTTTTGACTGAGCGTAGGCACGTGCAAAGGAAAAATTTATCTGTAGAATTTGATTTGAAAACAGATTCGATACACTTAGGATTTTAATTATTTTGGGAATTAAGTTGTTGTCTTTTATGTGGGGATCTGCTAGCTAATTTTGAGTAGAGGTGTATCTGATAAAATAACGATAAGATGGAAGACAAAAATCCTACTAGACATATCATCTTTTCACGTTTTTCTTCTGTTTTCTAGTTTGAGGAGTTTTGGATTTTTTTGGAAAAATTGTAGAGATGGAGACAATATGTCCTGCTACTTTTCTGTTGGGTTTTACCTCTATTATGAGTAGCTAAATCTTTCTTCTTGGTTGAAGGGAACCAACGTTATCATCTAGTATGTGTGAGATTTTCTGAATAAAGTTTATTTCATTGATGAATATTAAGTGTCTTTCGTGTTTCTTTTTATGATTGAATTGATTGATCTCTAGGGTGCACAACTAAGAATTGATTGATCTAATTTACAACCAGATTAGTAGGATTCAACATTCAATTTTGCTAATTCAAAGTGGCAATTAGGATTACCATCTTTACGTTAGGGATTGGAAATTCTACGAAAGATACTTATCTAAACTAAATACATATTGTATGTGTGTTGTCTTGCTCACTAGTTCTCTTGGTTCTTAAAGCTATTAATTAATCAATCTTAAGATCGTATATAAGTTGTTAGTTAATAAGAGTGATTAGAATACATGTTTCTATTCATTTAATCCTAAGAGAGAATATTACTCAATGAGTATTTGTTAATGGACTTAATTTTATATCAATGATCCATACTAGTTTGATAACGTAGGTGACCTGAAACCAAGGTTTGTTTATTAATTTTCTAGATCTGATTATTTTCGTTTATTTACAATCCTATCATTTTTAATTTCTTAAAATCACATAATTCAACCCCCCCAATTTGTTTTAGTTTTTAACTCGTGAAATATTTTCCAATAGATTCCTCATGGGATCGATCTCAACTCTTCATTAATAACTACATATTTCATATTTAGAGTTGGTATTAATTTGGTTGCAGGTAACAACATTACTAATAGCTTCTATCATGGACCTCCCTTGTGTGAAACTAAATTAGTTCCCTGAGATAAGTGCTCCTTTCTCACTCTTTTCTCAATCACTCTCTCCCATAACTTCATAGTGAGACTGAGTAGTTTGATGCCTCTATAGTTTTTACAGATTTGGATTTCCCCTTTGTTTTTGTAGAGAGGGGTTAGTATGCTAATTTTCCAACCATCCGACATTTTGATAGACTTGAGGATCACATTAAAAAGCTTGTCTAACTAAATAAGACCCTTTTCTCTTAAGCTCTTCCACACCTCTATAGGTAGCTTATCAAATCCTACTATCCTTCTACTCTTCGTCTTCCTAAAAGCTCCTTTACTTTCTTTTCTTGTGATTTGCCAGTAATAAGTGAAGCTATGATATTTTTCAGAAGTGCTAAGATCACCTAAGGAAATGTTGTCATCTTTGCCTTCATTAAAAAAGTTATAAAAGTATCTTTATCATCTTCTCCTTATGTCATTTTCATCTACTAGCATACATCCTACTTTATCTTTTATACAACAAATTTGATCAAAGTCTCTAGCTTTCCATTCCCTAGCTCTTGCTAACTTAAATATATCATTTTCTTTATCCTTAGTTTCCAGTAGTTGATATAATCTCTCATAGGCTTTACTATTGGCTTCTAAGACTATTTCTTAGCCTCTTTCTTTACTAGTTTGTAACTATCTCTATTAACTAATATATAAACTTAAATCTTGGACCTAAAAGCACAAATCAAAATAACGGGGATACATACAAGAACAAAAGCAAGTTTTAATATGTGACAGGAAGAGAAATCTTTAAAATGCTCAAAACAATCAAGTTTGGAAACACTAAATTTTGAAATAACAACTATATGCTGAAAATACTAATAAGTGAAGCTATTTTCAGAAGTGCTAAGGAAATGTTGTCATCTTTGCCTTCATTAAAAAAGTTATAGAAGTATCTTTATCATCTTCTCCTGATGTCATCTTCATCCACTAGCATACATCCTGCTTCATCTTTTATACAACAAATTTGATCCAAGTCTCTAGCTTTCCATTCCCTAGCTCTTGCTAACTTAAATATATCATTTTCTTTATCCTTAGTTTCCAGTAGTTGATATAATCTCTCATAGGCTTTACTATTGTCTTCTAAGACTACTTCTTAGCCTCTTTCTTTAATAGTTTGTAACTATCTCTGTTAACTAACCTCTCTGCATCCGTGTTGCTATCTAATAAAGCTTTATAGACAGCCTTCTTGATCTTTACCTTTTATTGTACATCTTCATTCTACTACTAAGACTCCTTCTTACTACCCCTGGGCCCTTTAAAAACTCCCAAGGTCTCCTTAGTTGTATTCTTTGAAGGAGTTATTACTCCCTCCCATATCTGGTTAGTTTCTATTCTTCTTCATACATTACAATATCCCTAAGTTGTTCCATAGTTTCCCCTTTTAGATTCAACTATCTAACTCTAGTACACCTCTAAGAACTTCTCTTCTTTCTCCAATACTTAATTATAATATCTATAACTAATAATCTAGGCTAAGTTGACAAGCATGTGTTAGGTATCACCTTGCAATCTTTGCAATTAGGTTGATCGTTTTGCCTAAAAGTCACCAAGTGCTCCTTATTTTTATTGAAAAAAGAGTTGGATACCACCAAATCAAATGCTACCAAAATTCCAAAAAAGTAGTTCCAATGTCATTCATATCTTCATACTCAAAACTCCCATGATCATAAGAATATTTGTCCGATGTCCCCTTATATGGACATTAAAGTCTTCTCCTAGAATGACTTTCTTGTTAGGGGGAATCTTCTAAATTATCTCATCTACCTCTTCCAAGAATTGACACTTAAGTTGTTCTACCAATCATACCTGGATGTATAAGCACACACCATATTAAAAAGAATATCTTTCACCACAATCTTTAACGATAAATTCCTATCATTAGTCTTCTTTACCCCCACAACATGATGTGTGAGTTTCTTAACAACCAAAATACCTATATCATTTTATTGCCTCTAAGACCCCAAATACTAAAGTTTAAATCCATTAATTTTTTTATTTTAGTCATTTTCCACTTTGTCTCTTAGATACATACTATATGAATCTTATATTTATCTTAAATCTCTACTAATTCCAATGACTTTCCTGTAAGAGTCCCAATATTTCAAGAACCTATCAGCAATCTGTCAATATTTTTTCTCCTCCTACTCTCAAAACTCACCGAAGGACTAGCCTTAGTGCTATCATCAGAAGTCAAAGCATCCACTCCTACGATAACACCCAACACAAGCTATACAACATAAGCAAAACAAGGCCCTAAATGATGCTAAGATTACTCGAGAAAAGAAATAAGGACTGACCTTAAAAAATGAATAAAAGGGAAATAAATAGCAAAAATAAAAAAAGAACAAAAGCAATCATAGAAAATAATAATTGCAAATATATATATGTATAGGAATAAGATTCAACTCTACTGCAAGAAATAAAAGAACTTTCTTAAGCTTCTAAGAAACTTGCAAAGGAGCTATAGAGTCAAGAAGGCAAATGACAAAGATTAAAAATAGCGAATGAATAACTAAATATAGAGAACACTGTCATAAGATTGACCTTATGAACTTCATGGTATGCAAACATTCAGTATTCCCAAATGATAATGCAATCCTCTAGATTATTCTGTACACAAACAAATAAATAGCAAGAGAAAAAGAACTACTAAAGTTTGAAATCTAACAATATAAATAAAAACCTATTAACTTAAATCTTGGACCTAAAAACACAAATCAAAATAACAGGGATACATACAAGAACAAAAGCAAGTTTTAATATGTGACAGGAAGAGCAATCTTTAAAATGCTCAAAACAATCAAGTTTGGAAACACTAAATTCTGAAATAACAACTATATGCTGAAAATACTAACAACCTAAAAGAAGAAGTGATCCTTAAAAATGTATTCCTGAAGCTGATGATGAACGAAACAACATAATCCTAAATTGACGATTAAGGAAGAAATGAAGTGAAAAACAAAATTGTAAATCCTATAATTTGAAACTGATAGTGGGAAAAGTCGAATTTGTCTTGTATAGAATTATATAATATACAAATATAGTTAGGTTCTCATAAAAAATTTAAATTCATAGCACAATCCAAAGTTAAGGAAAATTCCAAAAAATGATCACCGATTAAAAAGAACTTGAAATCAATTATTAAGTGGGGCAAATCCTCAAACCAAGCAAACTAACAAAAACACATTAAAAAAAACACAAAAGGTATGAGAAAACGAGAGAGAAAGAGAGTACCTTTGGATCTAAGGTAGTTCTGTCTAATTAACCAAAGGCGTTTGTTTCTTACTTCTAGTTGTGCACCTATACTATTGTTAAAAGCACAGTGAGAGAGAGAAAGAGGGAGAGTCATTTACCTCCTTACCCTTAAAATTGTGCTTCGAAATTTCAGATCCTGAAACTTGTTTCTTAGGTTGGGAATGAAACAATTTGAACTAGATTTTATGGCAAAAGCACCATTATGTTGAAAATTAAATCTCAAAAGTTTTCAACTTAAAGGATTAAATTTGATTACTTGATTGTAGATATTGTAAGTTAATAAACATGGATCCATATGAATAGTAATGTGTTTATAAGAAAAGCGATAGATCTATGATATTGTCCTAACAAGCCTAAAATATTTTTACAGAGAAATAAGAGATCTATAATCTTCTTTTACATACCCATAATTTGTCATAGACGTATATAAATAAAATTAAAATTCTATAACTCAAGTAATTACATCAAAACTTTAATTAGACAAAAGTAATAAATTTTACTTCTTTAAACCACTTAAATTTTAAAATGGATTAAACTTTTCACAATTTTTTACAAATCATATTAATCCATAGATATGTATACTTTATGATTGTTTTTACTTACAATTCATTAATTTCATGATAATTGTTGAAGGTAGCGCCCTCATATCAATATATATGTAGATCAATAGATAGATAGACAGTTAAAGTGCTTTTATTCCAAGTGTTGTTATGTTCCAACGGATATTAGGAATATTGGAGTTAGGGAACGTAGTTTCATGGACTTAATGGTTACGACAGAGATACTTAAACCTGGTTTGTTCC
>JANQAP020000094.1:541893-556040 GCA_026874005.2 Erythroxylum coriaceum
ACTAAAGATTAGACCGCTCGTGAAAATTTTGTGTGTATGTAATTGTATGTGTGGAGTTTATACATACACACAAAATTTTCATGAGCGGTCTAATCTTTAGTTATCGATTTCATTTTCTGCATCCTTCATGTATAAATGAGTAAACACAATTAAAAAAAAACAACAGTCAATAGAAGTAAGGATACGGAAACTTTGGCTTGAAGTATTGGCACATTGTATGGAGGAGAAGACACGCTTGACCCCAAGCAGCATTTATCTCATCCCATTCAACCTGGATATCATTACAATCCCGTAAATACAGTAACATTACAGACAGTTTCAGTTTACTTAACAAGACTTGAGGAGTACTTAGACACTTAAAACTACTAAGACTTCAAAGAAGAGCAACAATCTAAGAAACTGAAACTTCTTACATTCTTAAGATCAGGCAAAAATTGTGAGAGCAATTGAACTGAGGACAATCTAGACAAGCATAAACATATGAAAATAATATCTATATCAACTATTTCGTCTAATTGTAACAAAATACCTTGACCATGACAATCAAATAAAAAGCAGAGTCAATAATTATGATGTGCTTTATGATACATATCAATACTGTAGCTATATATAACAAAGAAGAGACAGAAAACTCTACATCTAACTAATCACTTAAGTTTAATGGAAGAAAAGATGAAAAGAGCAGCAAGTTTGTTTCTTCACCGCAATTTTAGGGAGTCGACCAAGTCGAAAATTGTTTATTGTTCCAAATTCTCCATCATGATGAATGGGAAAGGCATCATTCAGCACATTAGTTTGCTTCAACAACTCCAAATGCGCCTGTGAAACTTCAATCTTCGTCAGAATTGCATCTCTCTCTTCCTGTTGGACAAGAAGCTTCTGTTAAAGTTGAACAAAAAGCATTGAAAAGAAAAAAGTGAATGAACGGTATAGTAGTTGAAAAAATTTAAGTCGCAAGTTACTTCAAGCCATTATTAAAGGAAGGTGAATGAATTATCCATTAGGAGAGTTAAATGGGAATGAAATTATATAATTATCCATAATCTTTTAGCTCAAAAAGGTCCCTAGTTGCAGCTGATAAAACATATACAACAGACACAAAAGCTAACACTTAGATAATAGAAGCAAAAGATATAGTTCAAATGACATCTTTTATGCCAAAGGAATCAGTAAACCCAAGAAGAGAGATAAACAAAACAAAAGAGAAAAGAATAGCAGGTATAGACAATGAAGCACCTGATGTGACATTAATTGAAACTGAAAATTGTTGAACTCTTGCCAATACCTGTTACAAATCAAGTTCAAAACATGTGAGTGGACAACAGCTCAGCAAAAGAAATACCTAGCACACATAGTATGTTCTATTGAAATCTGAACCTCTATAATTGGCTGTTGAGAAGGAATTACTTAAGTCCAAAACATGTTACAACACAACAGATATCAAAGGGAGAACTTACCGCTCTTCCAATTCTTTAAAGCGAACAGATTTCAACTCCAGTTCCTTGAGTTGGGTATTAACCTCTGCATACTGTTTTTCAGTTTCTTGGATTGCTGCTTCAAGCTGTCTCTCTTCCTCCTCAATCTTTATTAGTAGAAACAAATAATCAAATAAATAAGTTAAACCTGATGATATTATGAAGAGGTAATGGACCATGAAACTCTTCTCTATATTCAGCTATATTGTCCATGGTTTCAAGCTATGACCTTATATAGGCAAGATAATATGAACATCCGAGAGAGTCTGGTGTCTGTGGCCCAAGTAATTCCCCAACAAACATTTTCATTAAATTGGAAATGGGCTGATTCTCTAACCTAGAAAAGTTCATTTTGTGTAGATAGAAAAACAGACCAAAATCTAGTTCTCAATATCCCTAACAACCAGTGTTTGTGCCCATGGGCGATTTTAATGCTTAATATGTTGTGCATCTGATTGCAAAGGGCTTCATCACCCAAACTAGAATTTGAGGATCTAGACATTGCATTTTCAGAATGAGATTTTAAACCTTCCTTACATGATTAAAGGAGAATGCATCACACCCAGTAACTAGTAAGCACCTTTAGCTTCTCCTTGAGAAAATCAGCCTCACTAAGCACATCTCTTGACTCTCCCTCCAATCGTTGTAAGCAGGCTTCATATGCATCTATGTCCCTATTAACATCTTCAACCTCCTTATCAAGTTTATCGGACAACACTTTCATGCATTCAAGGCATAACGGTTGCTCAACCTAAAGTAAAAATTAAGTATATAAATCATGATCCCAATAGTTCAAAAATATTCTTCAACAAAAAGCTGAAAGATCCAGGAACTTAAATTCCAAAGCCACTTTAAGCATAACTTGTATACCTGAGTCTGGGTAGTGGCAATTTCAAATGCACGCTTCAATATCATAATAGTAGAGTGAAATCCGTTATTGTTAGATTGCAATTGACCATTAGATCCTCCTTCCAGTGATGGTAAATTAGTTCCAACCCCATCAGATGCAGGCTCAGACTTATAAACAACTACAAAGGATTCTTCCATTGTCTTTCCAGATGGCCCTTGATCAGATTGTACAGCTCCACCACGAGGACGAGGTGGAACTCCTGGTGCCTGAGGCCTCTGCTTTGGCAGCACTACAAAGGAATTATCCATACGTGTTGACCCCAGTACACTGTTTGCCCCAAGCACTGAAAAACCTCCCTGCATCGCTGCATGGCAATCCAGACAAAGTTACATTTAGATTAACACAATCCAGTTCTAACACACCCTCAACACCCCTCCTCCCACGCACAAACACACACATACACACTTAAATATATATAACAGCTCCAAATTCCCAAAGCAGAAGAAAAATCATAGAAAGGCAGGGACTACAATATCTACATCTAACATAATGGCGCAATCAGACCACATTAAAAGCATCGTTTTTAACCCAAACCTTTGAGAGATATAAGGTTTTTGCCGAACGTACACCACCTAATAACAAAATGATTTCCACCATAGGTGGAGAGGACAAAAGGCAAAGAGTGAAAGCTCTTGCCCAGATTAAATTAGGACAGACCCCAATCCCCAATGACGATACTATATCTCCATCAACACATGTTTTCGTATAATAGAGAGGAAATTACGGAATAATCTAGAAAGATACTACACCTAAGCTAAGAAGATCCATTGGCCAAAATTGATCTCATAAAATTTACAGAATCGAGTGTGAGGTAATAATACTCCGTGATATTCACAAACATTCGAGTACAGCAACGGCGACCGGCAAGTAATCAAGAAGAAGAAATTGAGCTAACCGGAGCGAGAAGAGGAATCGTTAGAGAACTTGTCGACGTAGGAGTCGACGCCCACGATGCAGAGGGAGTGACGGCAGTTCTGGCAAACCCATCGTGGAAGATTCGGATCCACCGGAAAGCTCCGACCCTTATCGCTGCTCATCATATGCCAAATTCCCTTGGTTTGCTTGCTCGCTTCTCTTGAATTACTATTTACTTGCGTCAATTTCGCGTCTTCATTTTTATTTACAATTTAATATATGGAAAAAATTTTAAAACAAAATTCCAATTCCATGGGCCATCCGACTGAATTGACCCGGTAGCTATAGACCTTAACGGACCTTAACGACCCGAACACCCAGTGACCTTAAAGGACCCTAAAGCCCAAATAACGGACAAGTACAATGAAAAAAGGCAAACTTTTAGAATCGTATATTTACAGGCAACTCAGGTAGATATTTCCTCTTTTGTCCCTTTAAACATATACTACAATATGGTTTCAAATTAAAAAAAAACAAAATTATGTCATTTTTAATAAAACAATATCATTTTGTTTATAAGAGTCGGATCTCAGACTCAGTCAAATCAGATCGTACTTGTTGACTTCAGGTCGAGCCATCTCCTAACCCAATTGTCATATATAGTTTCAATATCTCTTAAGAAACCATTTAATTAAAACATTTAAGTTCATAAATGAGGTATTAATCATAAACATTAAAGATACACTAAATATTAATAAATATATATAAAGATCAAAATTAAAAATGTGATATTATTTACATATCTCTCGTAAAAAGATATTATTTACTTCTTAAAAATTTACCTTAAGTTTTTTTTAATTAGCTTAATTTAGTAATTTTATTATTCTTATTATTATTATTATATATTTATTTATACAGGTCATTCCAATGTATTAATTAAAGATAATGTTACGAATCACTACGGTTATTTGTTATTTGTTATTGATATGGTTGTTTTTCGTATATTTCATTGTTGCTACATACCTAGGCGGGTAGAATTGTAAAAAGCAAAAGATAAAAAATATTTGTGAATTTATTCACACTCTGAAATGTTTTAAGTTACACGTAGATATTAGGCGGTTGTGAACCATCGGAGGGAAACTTCAAACTGCTTCTGAACCATCTACAACTGAACTACCTCCAGCCGGAGGGGGCGAATTCCGACAAACTGGGCAAGTACCGTTCCTCCGTAGCCACTCGTCGATGCATTCTGCATGGAAACAGTGGTTACATTCAGGTATACATCTTACGGTCTCCTTGCTTTGGTACTCAGACAAGCATATAGCGCATTTGGTATCATTGGGTCCCGGAAGTCGCTTGCTTTCTCCGAGCACTAGCTCTTGATAGGACAGGATGGTGGATTCATCCAGACCAGAAACCATGTTCGTAGGTTGTGGCGATACAACTGAGGTGTTCCACAGTGCGGCGTTGATTCTAGGACGCCTGTCCGTCGCGAAAGTGAAGAGAGCTATTCCGGCGGCTAATACCACCGATGGAACAGCAATGGACATGCAGATTATCTTGAAAACCTGAAGACTCTTGTTTGATCCGCCTGAAATAGGAATATGTCATTATTTTTAATACTTAAATCCATATAAACCAATACCCGACATAAGCTTACTAAGACCAAATGCTAAGGAAACTTCCCTCAGGTTTCCTGGTAATTTCTTTCAAAACAGGATCAATCATGTCGCGATCAATCCAACAGATACAATACAATATAAAAATTACAAGTTCGGAATTGTTTAACTCCAACCACCGCTAAGATCTCAGCAGTTTCTGGGTTGATTAGTTTAGAACTCGACATCCATATTGCAAGTTCAGGAAACCAAGTGAATTAAAAAGGTTTTAATGACTTTTTTTATATGGATTGAATTTTTAGAAATAATGTATTTATATAAATTATTAATTCATAATTAAATAATTTTTTAAACAGATTAATGTTAATAAATTAAATATATTTTCAACCAATCACTTTATAAGCATTTAAGATGGCACTTGACCTGAGGCTAAAGAGGATGGAAGACTTTGTTCCGACAGGTGATTTAATGAAACGTCACTTAATTTTATCCACACATTTACGTGGACTCTATGTAAATACGTAAATAAAATTTAATGAAATAAAATAAAATTTGGTTAACTGAACATAGGATCAATTCCAGGCTAAAAGTATCTATTAAAGGGTAGTTTTTTATAATTTGACTTTTGGCACTGTCGTGAACACGGCTGAATGTGATTTGACATTTATAATATAAAAACAAAAACAAAACATTAATTTCATAGTCCAACGGCTTCTTATGAGTTGAAACACATCTAATTAGATCATCCTCTTATCTAAATCAGTGGCCTTATAATACAATGTCCTCTTTTCAAGTCAATTACACAACTTTGCAAATAACGTATGTTTCGACAAATTCAGAGAAGTTGATTGGAGAAACTTATCTTGGGAGTGGCATAGAGATAATAGTAAAACAGAGACAAGGAATAAGAAAACTTACCTGTTTTAGGACTAGAGGAGCATCCAACTGTTTCGGTTTTATTTCCCTGGAACCCACATACCGCACCTTGTGCTTCGCATTGAGCACAGTCAGGCTCATACCATGTTAAATATAGATCGTTATTAAGTTGAGAGGAAAACCCTTCACTGAAATCGACAGGGAACGAGACAGGAAGCGGCAGCGTAACAATTGTCCGGCACGAGTTAGACTTGGACATGTTGTTGACGAGGCTAATGGAAGAAGTAGCTAAAACCGAGATTGTGGAATTACTAAGGCAATCGATGGCTGTGAGATGAGACCCTACAAGTGGAGTTGGGCAGCTCAGGAATGTGTAATTCTGAGAAGTGGGAGCAACAAAAGGCGAACCTAAAAGGCTGAAGTTCAGGAGCCTTTTAGCAAGACAATTGTCGGAGTCGTAAAGCTGTATCCCCTGACTAGGATAATTGATGCCACGCACCAGGAACTCTCCAGAGTAAGGAAGTTTCAGGACTGTCATGTTCTGATTGTTGCAGCTCAGGTTGAAACCTGGATAACCACAATCCTGGAGTTGCTGGCCTTCCAGGAGGAAAGGGAATCGAACAGTAATATTATCTCCACTACACCTGGACTTTGGACAAGCTCTTATGGCAAAGACAATTTGTAGAAAGAAAAGCAGAAAGGTTGTGTGAGAGATACTCATAGTGTTGAAATGACTCGCTGAGTTGCAAAAGCCAGGCTTGTTTCCTTCTAAGACTATATCAAAACTTTTGTTTTATGATCCAAGGCGTAAGCAGCAGCCTTTTTTATTTTTTGGTCCACACATTAACCAATACGTCACGTATTTATGGTCAGAGCTTATGACGAGAGCATAAGATAACATGACTTAGTATTATTATATACGAAAATTAGTTGATGACAAGAACCCGGTCAATCCAAAATAAGGTCAAATTCCGAGCTGTTCAGAAATTTCCCTCAGCTTTAAAGGCTAAAGGAACCAAGTACCAAGAAGCACAGATCAGTGTTCGTCATAAACTGTTTTCAGGAATAATATAAGACTTCTAGATATGGAAGTCCATATGTACCTATCTCTTCTCAATCGCTCCCTCATCTTCTGTTAGCTTCCACAATTTTCAAATCAAATAGACTTCAATGACAGTATTTATCGACCTTATCAGAATAGAAACCAGTAAGTTCACAACTATTTTATAATTAGAACACCCCTCGGTCCGAGATTTTAGAACAAAGTTAGGCTTGGCTTTCAGAAGTCCGAAACGAAAATGTTCAGTTCCAAGAATGTAAAGGAATGAAACAACGTCGACCTATAATTAATTAGATGACTGCAGGCCGCAGCCTCACCTCAATTATCAATCCCTACTCAATTAAAGGCTCCTAAACAGATCACATTTCTCTTCTTTCTTCGGTTGCATTCCGCCAGTAATCAAATCATTATTTGAGAAAGAATAGACAAGTGCTTTTAGATATTTACATTTGGAATACAAAATTTTGTAAACCTAATTCATAAACTTCCGACAGTTTGGAGCTTTACATAGGCAGGGGACTTTCAGCTCGTCCCGCTCATCTGGATCAAACAAGTAATCATACCTGTGGAGGTTTGGAAAGTAAATAACATTTCATACATTGTTAGCTAAGATTAATCAATATAGTGGAAGTAAGAAGGTTAGGAGAATAAATATATCTTACGTTAGCTCATCACCAGCAGAGACGTTGGTCTTAGCAATAAGAACTATGCAGCTTTTTGCATCTCCAATACTCATTATCCTTGCATAGCAGTTGGGCATACACTGATGAGGAAAAAGTTGCGTAAGATTACAGGACATGCCAAGAACCATATTAAGAAGTAATAATCCTTCGCTGTCATTTTAAGATTTCAAAAACTTGTTCCAGCATCAAAATCATACCAATTGTCACCACAATCTCTTTTTAGATTACAGGAGACAAGTAACAGTCTCAAATCCACAGAGTAAGGTGACCACATTAGAGGTTCATTAAGATCGCTTTATGATTTCACATCACCAAATTGTACTGCAAACCAAAATTAAGAATTTCCTGGAGCCAGTACAATAGTCGTCCAAGAAAATGCTAAACCTAGACAATTATTCTGATTCAGGCCCTCCATACAAGTACTCACAGTGATTAGAGTGCTTTGAAAGAATCCAGGGCCAAACAGTAGCCCATGGCTATAGACAGATCGTGAGAATGGAATATATTATCAGGCTCCCGTAATGTTTTCATCATCTCATTGTTTCACAAACAGTGTGCAGATTGCCTATCAAATTTTCTAAAAATGTAGGAGCCATTATAAGTACATACCGAGTGGTTGATTAACCGTGCTATATTCCCCTTGTTTGTGGCATCAATTACAACTTCTTCACTTATCTTGAAGAACTGCAATGACATTTGATTACATAAGTTTTACAAAGTATAGAGCAATATCAAAGCTAGCAATATCCACAAATTCGCAACCAAGTAAGACCTGTCCAAATTTCTGGCATTGGAGCAAGAGATATCATACAACTAAGTCAGTTATAGAAAAAGCAGTTGTCAAGTATGCAGACGTTCTTTAAGACTGTATATTAGCTTTTAAGCATGTTCAAAACATACGTTAACCAAATTTATTAAGTTATTTGATGGGTCAAACAAGAATGAAAGACAGAAAGGCAGAAAAGGAAAAAAGAGAGAAACCATACTAGGAAAATATTCAAACATTACAAAAGCAGGTGTCTCAATATTGTGTATCAAATGCCATAATCTCATACATCACCAGGACAGTGAAGTTAAAATGGGCTTCTGGTGAAGTAAAAGAAGTTCCTGAGGATGCAAATTATTGGGAGCACATTGGCTGGTACATATACCATGCACTTAAAGATGAGTAGCAATGACTCACATAACAATCTTTGCCTTCCACACGGTATTGTGCCTCCCTCAGATCTGCCACACTCCGTCTCACCTGCTCTCCACGATACTCAATGACCTGAATAAAGAGCACATTTGCTAACAATGAAATGGATATACAGGAGGGAAAGAGGTACTAAGTTTGTACAACTATTAAGGTAACCAATTTTCAAGAAGTCCTCTCATTCAATAGGGATATTGATTTACAAAATGGACAAAACATGTTTAACTGAAAATTAAAGCCAAGTACCATTTCTCCCTCTTGAATGTTTCTGCGAGCAAAGAGGCCCCACCCATGTATGCCAGATTTACCAAAGCAAACCCGGAGTTTTTCAGTTTTCTGAAAACAGAAACATTTCATTTATTAAAATTACATCGAGTGGGAAAAAGTAACCAAGTCATCTGCAGAATGGATGTTCACCTGTAAATGGGAAAGTCGATGCTTAAATGAAGAGAAAACTGCAGAATCTTCCATTTCCTGCTGTTAAACAACACATGCTGATCTGTTATGTCCAACAACCAAAAGAATTGTAGTACTTTTCGTTCTTACTTTTGAGAAAATACTAGCTCCAGGCACTAAAAAGTAAAAATTGACAGAATAATGAAAACAAGAGCATACCTTATAGGTGTTCAAGGTATCTATAGCATTTAAAGAATGATGTCTGGGACCCATCAATCTGTGGCATATTGGGATCATCTCAACCATCTGGAAATGTGAGGAAATAATGAGATGACAGGCATTTCAATGATTATAAAATACCAGTAGTAAGCAAAGCAGAAGAGCCTTGGACTGGGCCAAAGTTAAAATGCCATGTCTTGAGTAGCATGAAAATCATGGGGATATATAATAAAGATCCACTGGAAAATGAGCATAAAAAGGAAGGCATTGGAAGGGTAAAGCAATTCTGATGAATTACCTTATGCTTTGATATTTTGAAAAAACGGCATCTTGCAGCAGAAAGAGGCTCAAACTCATTAGACTCAGATGTTGAGGGCTCATCTATTTCAATTCTCTTCGAAGAAACTAATCTTGAACCCCTAAAGCTCATACTCTGATTTTCAAGCAAGCTTCTAGTAGCAAAAACACCTGAAGGAGTACGCATGATTATGACAGAATCAGAGCTTGGGGTCCTGATCCATGGTAAGAAAACATAGAACATAAGTCAATAAATGAGCTGCAGAGTGCACAGAATCATAATTTCTCACTCTCCTCTACATACCAGGAAATCAGATACAACATAAAGCAAATGATAAAGTGGGTACAGTTCCTAACCTATGAGTAGCACAGTAGATCAACTTCTTTGTAACTTGGGTTCCATTCTTTTCCATGCAGAGCAACTGAAAGTTTAGCATATAGATCAAGAAATTCCCAGGTGACAACAAAATCAAGAAAAATGACACTGCAGAGTTATGCATAATTGCAAGAGGAAAAAGCTGCACAAGGGAACTTACTTCCATAAAGTAACCTGCTCTAGATGCACACATCGTATGAAAATATGTGGAGCACTTGCAACATTGGGTGCAGGAACCATGAGTCTGCTTACAGATAACACAACTCTGTATCATACATAAATTTGTGGTTAACTCCTTTTAAATAAATGCAATGTAGCACAATTAAACCAGTAAATTCCTTCACCTGTTTGGATGAAATTATGCTACAGAAGAAGGACTACTAAACCAGTGTGAAGACTTGATGTGAAAAAATGCAAGATTGTTCAGATTACAGCATACCTTTAAAAATGAAGTTGATGGTATTCTAAGGATTCCAGTGGCAGGTTCCATTTTCTCGTGATTCAAGAAAGCAATTTCAGGTCTAAACCAAGCACATGTTACGTGAACCCATAGCATCTCAACATCACTAGGTTTTAGGGCTCCACCTGTAGAAATACTTGCAAATTAGAGAATTAAAAGAACCATGCATTCCGAAGATGACAAATAGCAACGGAAAAGAATGACAGGAAAAATAAAATGAAAGGACATGCCTTTTAAAGGACAAAGGCAACACTGCCTATCAACACCAGGTGTTTCACAAGCTCTGCACACCCATGAAGTAAAATCCTGAATATTCTGCACCCCATAGCATTCCTGATGAACTGCTATTTGACATCTGAATAGAGAAACTGTCTTCCGTAAATCCAGATGGACAAAAGTGACTTCTCTTACTAATGTTCAGATTAAACTCAAAACAAAAGTTGCTCCCAGCAGCATATGAATTTCCCATTAACTAATAGAGTTTAAGAAGCCAATAAACCTATAGAACCCACCTGTTGCAAATTATCATTTTATTGTCGTCCCAGTCCTCAACCCATCTACAAACAGCACATCTTTCTGTTGTCCATTTTGCAGAAACAGGTTCATACTTCTCTGCGAACATAAAATTAAACTTTCCGATTAACCAATAACACATGGAGACCTTTTGCACCCAAGCTACAATTTTTTTGGAGCCAAAGAGAGAGGCAAAGAGTCCTCAACAAGTTCAATGATGAACAACAATTACCTTGTAAAAGGGCAAACAACTTCTGCTTATCCAGTCTCTGAGGATTTACACCATGTGCATTGAACTCGGCAATCTGCAGTATTTTCATGTCATTCACAAAAAAGGAATGTGGCAATATAAAGGAACTCTTTGTCTTCACAATTAAAATGAGAACTATGCTATACTAAACCAAAAAACAGGAGCATGAAAATTTTCAGATTGAAAAGGCCCCAACAATTTCACTGAAATTATTGACCGACAGAGAAATAACTGCCTTCAAATGATGTAGCCATATCCCTATAGCATACTTACAAGGTTTATATGATCCAATTATGAACGAAATTAAAATGAACAACTAACAGTCCAGTGCAGACAAAGAACATGATGATAACAGTACATTAAAATATAACAAAAATAGACAATCAAATTGAACATAAGAAAAGAATTGGAGCATCCCGAATTTCCAATCACCTATAGATTAAGATGACACACTAAAGAATCACTTTCTTCCACTCAACTGTTTGATTGTCACAGATATACTTACTGCTCCTTTAAAATTTATGGTTTTACTAAAGAAGGAATCTCTTATCTCTAGGTAATGTAAACAAAGCTGACACCTGAAGGGAGGAGAAACTAGTTGGTGAACTCAGAAACAATCCTGGTCAAATGTCTACATGTGTTGGAGGAGGAAAAGAGCATTAATTATTCGATAGAGCCAGAAGGACTTCAAACACATAACAGAGTCGAATTCACATGTATTGGACGAGGAAAAGAGCATTAATTACTTGGTAGAGCCAAAAGGACTTCAAACACATAACAGAGTCGAATTCAGCTTCTGCACAATTGTCAATGATACAGTGTATCATCAACTCAAACATTTCTAGGAAATGGCATAACGATAGTTTTACATTATAGGCCTTCACCAAACTACATCTGAAGTGAAAGAATAAATCATAACACAATAAGATTTACATCTCAGGTTTGATTCACTTCTTGGTGAAACTAGAGTTCATAATACTGCTAGTTAAATTTAGGAATAAGCCAACACATCAAGTCAACCATATGTATTTAGGGCTTAGTTATTTCAAGCATTGAAAAACTAATCCTCAACTTCTTTGATCCATTCCCTTTTTAGTGCAAATTGACTAGGCGTATAATGTAGCATAACAAAATTTAACTACAGCAAACAATATTATTAAACTAAGCAAATTGGCTGCATAAGTCCAAAAAATAAAAATTTGTGTCACCAACTGAGCCAGAGATCACATCATGCTTTCATAAAGACAAGATCTATACGAACCCAATTTTCCAATGTCATCATTGAACCCTTGACCTTCACACTATACTTCCACTTTTTAGCTCTGCAACCGGTGTGCCTTTCCCATTCACTTGGTGTTTGCTTTCGTGACCCACAAGAACCACAGTTGCACACAATTCTAGAAGCAAATATTAAAAGGTCATCAGCATGATTAAGTTTCTGTACAATAGACTAAAAATGCGTTCATAATACAAGAGAAGCCCAACAATATATGCTCAACTTACTGCCAAAACTAATCACCTAGCTAGTAGAAAAATCTGATAATGGGTAATACTTAATTTTATGCTTCTAAATTTCAAGACCTTTAACATCAAAACAGCACCACAGAACTCAGTAAACAGTAATAACTAATGAAGAGGCCGAGAAGAATAAATAATGGGAAAATTAGAGCAAATGGAGAAATTTGTATTAACATACGCATGAAATTCAGGAAGATATGTTCCTTCCATGCCATTGCACAGGACAGTCACCTTGTCAGGTTGCATTGCTTGCCCAGCATTGACCAAAGAACTGATGCAAATTAGACCAGTTAATTAAGAGCTTCCAGGAAAATTAAGATTTTGACAATAATTCTACAATGTCAAATTCAAAACTGGATACATACTTATAGAAAGAAGATTGAGGAACAGACTTAATTGGTGGCTTCCTTCTATCTAATCCTGATGATTCAGAATTGAATTTCACCTTGCAGTCTGGACAATAATAGTCAATGTGCTCCAGATCCTTGAAAGCACAAAATCAGTTTTGCCTCTTACTTCAAATGCAGTAATGAAATTTACATACAGAAAGGAGGGTATATTAGCTTTTAATACCTTCAGATTTTTTCTGGAAATATTGTCACACTCAGCATGCACCCAAACATTGCAACCATCACAACAAACCTAATCAAGAAAGTTTTGCAATCAGCAATATGTCAAGTCACAGCACAACATATTTTCTCAATGTACAACTAAAAAACCCAATGCGTAATAATAATAATCTCACCCAACTGCCACCATCAGAATGATGCCAAATCTTCTTGCATATTCCACAGTACTGCTTTGATTTTCTCAACTGCAAGAAGCATGACTCTAATCATCACCATCATCAACAAAAGAAATTGAGAAATAGAAAGAATAATAGATAAATTAAGAGAAAAGTATCCTCAAGAACCTTCGCACAGTGTTTACATAAAATTTCAGTCTGACATATTGAGCCCCTCCTATTCTTCAAAATTTTGCACGGCACTATTAGATTACAGCTGTCACAGCGTTTCATTTCCTTGTAATGTACATCCTGAAAATTCCATTGGATAAATTATAATATAAACAACTAAATATTCATAGTTTCCACAATAGCAGTATAATTTTGCTCCAAGTAGGATCTATTGCAATCCTCCTTTTGCACCAAGTAATATTTGGCAGCAAGCACTAACATGCGGGACGCTTCTAATACAAAAGTATAGGGATTACAACCAAACATCTCTATTTAAGTACCAGATGACTGACATATTATTTGAAGAAAAAAAAAACAGGTTAAACGGCAGATGGATCAGCAACAAGGTTTAATCAAAGAGGAAGCATGGTGGCAGCAAAAGAATGCTAAAAAGTAAGGTGACACCACAAGTATAGGGAGAAGTCTAGACTAGCATTCAATACTAGAATGCAGCCCACGCCTTTTATTTCAACCCCATTACCAATGCTCA
>JANQAP020000094.1:573123-593897 GCA_026874005.2 Erythroxylum coriaceum
TGAGCATTGGTAATGGGGTTGAAATAAAAGGCGTGGGCTGCATTCTAGTATTGAATGCTAGTCTAGACTTCTCCCTAAAGTATACCTGTAATGTCACCTTACCATTTAGCATTCTTTTGCTGCCACCAGGCTTCTTCATTGATCCAACTTGGTTGCTGATCCATCTACTGTTTACTTTGTTTTTTCTTTAATCTTCAAGTAACTTTTCATTCATCCGATACTTAAATGGAGTATTTGAATGTTCTATCCTGGGGGCATTAACCCATTAATTCAAGGATATGATACGGCACTTGAAAAGATGTTTTCTTAAGAAAGGGCTCCTTCTGGTTCTATGTTTAGGAACTTGTTATGCATAATGCAAAACTTAATACATATAATTTCTCATTATAGTAGATTTAGGTGGCGTAGACATTGTAAGCTTTTTGGTGTTTCCCATGTTATTTAATGTTTTCCCAGTTTACTTGGAAAGAACATTTTTCTTTTATAGCATGATGAGTATCATAGTGACATTATTGTTGTACAATTTTCTTTTATAGCATGATGAGTATCCTAGTGACATTATTGTTGTCTTTCTAAAATGCTAGAATGAGGATGCATTTTGATAAACCTTGTTTTTGGACTGAAACCAAATTTGCGTGCACTCTTGGGATCTCATCAACCATACGTCATCGGATGTATCTCAGCTGCTGAATTTTTGCAAATTTCAATATGCATTCAAATTGTTGAGTGCTGTTAAGGAAGAGTAAGGGGATACGGTTTCATAAAATTGCATCTGACTGTTTGGTTTATGTACCGGAGCATTGAGATTACGCTGTTTGTTTTCTGAAATGCTTAAATAGGCGTTAGTGGGTTAGTAAGAGAATCTTGTATTTCTCTTGTAATAGCGGTCTCCTTTAGTGTTCTATCAGATTGTCAATCGTACCATGAAAAGACCATTTGTCTTACGAGACTCGAAAACCTGCACGCGAGGACTTAGAGACATGGATGCCTTAATTATCTGTATGATACTTTTTCTCCTTTTTCAGTGATTCATAATCTTAATGTGGAGTTGCTGCTTCTCCATGGTTCATTTCTTATACAGTTTTAAACAGAAGAAAGCAATTGGAACCATTTGAAATTGTCAACAAGATGGTTTCTTAAGTTTAATGTGTTATAATATGAAGTTTATCAACGTCTTGTTTCTGATAATTGTTAATTTCTCAAGGAGATGAGCTGGTGGGAAGATGGTGCTTGATAGTTATCTCAAATGTTTGCCATTATAATCTTAGTGATTGTCCATCAAATTCTGGTACACTTGTCAATTAGTATAGTAAACCTTTTGACTTGAGATGCACCTGGTTTGGATGGTCAGCTTTCACATTTCTTCACATGTGTTAACGCCATGTAATTTCCATTGCAATTTGTTGTTACGTGCATTTCAAGACCTACTTTCATGTTCCTATGTTGACCATAGGTCGTAAATTGTTCCGAGCCTTTGGTGAAGAAGATGGTTTCCAAACTTTAGATTCAAAGAGATCTATACTTCATGGCTCGTAATGATGTATTTCTCTTCTTTTGGGGCTGTATTTTTCACCGGAATACCTTCTCTTTATTCCTTTTTAAGGTTTTACCCTTGTTGACAAGTTATTAATGCTAAAACCACTTTTTGGCGTCATGAAATTCAGGTTTCTTGATTCCTGGGATTGATCATTTTCTTTAGGAAGCATCGTTGACCTTTAATACGAGTTGAAAAGTTTGAAGTGCTTCCGTTTTGACTGGAAAAGAATTGACGATGGTGATGGAAAAAAAAAGGGTTTTGCAGAAGATGTAATGAACGTAACCACAGACAAGAATCAGTGCGGTTGTTCTCAATCAGGATCATGAAATACCACACTCCCATATCTGAAAGCTCAAAGCTTCGTGGTTGGCTTAGCGTTTGGGACACTTTGATTGGCTTCTGGGCCACAAAAGGAAAGTGATTTGATTGGCTTGTTTTTGACCAATCTTCGTAAAGATTTTTTACAATTTCGACCAAACGGAAACATAAACTGAGTAACTAATAAACAACACCTGTATTACATTCATTGTAGAAATTTTTTAAAAAATAGCTCCTTGATTACGATGGCAAACGTGTCTTATAATTCTCGTGTATTCTAAAAGTAAGCCTAAAATAATGTGAAAGTGCTTGTCCTTGTATAGTCTAAACAAAGTATTGCCGCCCCATTCTGGTATGTTCATGGTCAATTATTAGTGGCCAATAAAAGAAGCACAAGGTAATAAGAAAGTATATTCAATTCCAGAAATTAAAAAAAATAAAATGAGCTCTTACGTTGTTTTACAATAACTCATTCATCGATTTCATATGTCTGCAGTTGATACTCAATCAGGAAAAAAGAACCCAATTCTGAATTCTACGAGTTATGATCAGCAATCCGTTGAGTGTCCCAGGTGTAAACAATCACCAAACAGGAAAACTCGAAGAACAAAACAACATTGGGTTGGTAGTTAGTTTAGTTAGCAATGACGTCAAACCCCAAATTACGAGTCCTGATATATTATAATAAAACAATACAATAATTTAAAGATTTAAAAGAGGTACATATTAGTGGCGGTCTGTCTCCGGGATTTGTGAAAATATAATGGAAAGTCAGACGCCTGCACCAACCATCTTTGCTTGGAGGGAGGGATGATACCAATCGTGACTGATGCAACGATGGACCGATCATTTCGCTCCTCGTATGCAACTTTTTTTTCACTCAAACCAATGATGAACCCAAAGAAATAAAGCTTTGTTAAACAACGAACTTTCTCCCAAGTTGGTCCTTTCTTGTAAAAACATCAAGTGCATGTGCGTCTCCGATGATTTCGAGGGCTCTTCGGAAACAACTTATCAAGTTCAACTGAAGCGTACTGCGTATACATAAAAATCTTAATTTTGAATTAGGTTTATTCGATTTGAAACTAATTGATTAAATGCAAATTAACCCATTTTAAAGTTGAATTTAAGAAGTCGAGCTTTAAAATAACTAATAAAATTACCTTTTTATGATCGGAAATTCACGAAAACAGTTTTACTCTTTCGTTTATAACTAAATTGAACCTATCATCTTGTCAAATATTTTATATCAAAATATGCGGTTAATAAATTATTATATATTTTTAAAATTTGATTTAGTGCCGCGGGTTCGAAAAGTAACAAATGTAATTTTCTACTATTAGAAGGAAGTTCTTCAAATGTAAAATGGGAAATTCGTTTTTCTCGTGGCATCGGGAGCTGGAGGGACAAAAGATATGTAAAAGAGTTGTATCATTAGTAAAACCATTAAAATGCTGACATCGACTTGAATGAGAGCTCTATACCACATGGTGTTCGACTAAAGACGCAAGGCTTATGCGGTAACGTCAGATAGATTATAAATAGTAGTTGATACTTCAAGCCTTCCATTCAAGTTTGGACCTAAAATGACCAACCTTTTTGACTCAGAGCAGAACTCCGGACGAAGGAGTTTAAGACACTAGCTTGGATGATCCATTAGATATGAATAAACACACTTTAATAAAAACTGGGATTAGTCAAAAATTTAAGTTGACTCAATACATTATTGAAATTGACATAAATTGAAATTAACTAATTAAATCTAAATTGACAATGCATCTACAAAAGACGTAGCCCTCTTAAACTTTAAATTTGAATATATGAAAATGTTTAATGTAGCAAAATTTAATAATTAGAGAAAAAAGGAAATTAGTCATTTTCTATGGTAGGAGCCGTGTGAAATTTAAGTCTTACAACTCAACAACTATTCATCCAACCAATTTAATCTTTTTGTATTCTTCTGTTAAATGACAACAAAATTGGCTGCCAAGTCCATACCACAAATTCTTTCTTACCAGAAAATTCTCTAATTATCAACAGCCGAACGTAATACGTGTACAAGACTCTTTATTGTGCAAAAGTCGGGAATGGTTCAATGTACGCGGTATTTCTTTTGTAATTTTTATAAAAAA
Organism: Erythroxylum coriaceum; assembly: GCA_026874005.2. Taxonomy (NCBI): domain Eukaryota; kingdom Viridiplantae; phylum Streptophyta; class Magnoliopsida; order Malpighiales; family Erythroxylaceae; genus Erythroxylum; species Erythroxylum coriaceum. The sequence continues at coordinate 577,111 of JANQAP020000094.1, forward strand.
CCTATTTCTGATATTCGAACATGTGACCTTATAATTACAAACAAGTAATTGAATTATTATGAATAATATAAATAATGCTTAATTCGTAGATAAATGAGCAACTCTTGCACTCCACAATCAGTTCCTTCCCCTAATTGCCAATATATTCCGTATTTTTTCATTTTCCATTAATTTTTTAAAAAATATCGAAGTTTTTGTAATTACTTTAGTAACCCAGAAACTTCCATAAAATGCCATTTTATTATCTGACCGTTAAATCTCCGCCCTTCCTTCCTTATCATACCCTTCTCTATATCTCCTCCCTTTTCTCTGTGACTCACTCTCGCTTCCTTACCATTCCCTTCCTTACCTCTTTAATGGTTTATGCCCTCTTCATCGTCATCCCATTTCTCAAGTCCCTTCGCTCGCTGTTTTTAGCTACCCTTTTAATCTCTGTTTGCGGTTCTCCGCTGACTATATAGCTTGGTTTCAGCTCTGAGTTGTTTGCCCAGTTTCGTTTATCCTCAGCTTTACTATTGCATTGAAGACTCTGTTCAATCTCTTTCTCACACTCTCTATCTGTATTCTTCAATATTGAAGCTCCAGGATTCTTCGAGTTCTGGACTTTCTGCTATCTGGGTAATGATTGTTTCTTAAGCTCTAACTATCCACATGCTGTTAATGGAAGTCCTTGTTCTGAAAGCTTTCTTATATAGTTTGCTTTATCATCTTTTGCTTTCAAATGCTTCATGACATTTTTTAGAATGGAATTATTCTAGTTATGGACTGGAAATCTTTAGCGACAAGTCTAACCAGTAACCTCCAGCTAATTCTGTTTCCGGTAGCTTCCTGGGTTTTGTTTTTTCTTTTTCTCTAAAATAATTCATCTTTAATGAAATAGGTAACTTGAAGACGTACAGCTAGTTCAATTCGAAAATGGCACCAAGGAACAGTCGTGGCAAGGCAAAAGGAGATAAGAAGAAGAAAGAAGAGAAAGGTATCATCATCTTTATCTTCCTTCTTATATTCTTTTTCTATGTTCATAATCTTTTGTCAGTTGAATGCCCCGTTTAATAATGTTTCGATGTTGCAGTTCTTCCAGTTGTTACCGATATCACAGTAAAACTTCCTGATGAAACTCTTGTGGCTCTAAAGGTATGGTACTCCCACAGAATTGGTTCTTGCTTTGGAATTATTAGCAGATTCTTTTATGGGATTGGCATCTAGTTAAATATTCGTGATACTACTTCTATTTGTTCATACATATCTAACTTGAACGTATCTTCCAAACACAATCCTATAGGTATCTTCTGGTTGTGATTGGTAGGTTATTCTTTGCAGATTGCGAATTTGGTTTTTGCTTGTGGCCTGGCCTGAACACTTAAAAAATTGTTTTCTTATAGTCATGACCAATCAGTAACGAAACACTGGTTTTTAGTCAAGGATTGACTGATTGGGAATTTGGTAGCAAGTGACAAAAGAAAAAGAAAAAACAAAAGCACCCAATTTCTGGTTAGGGTAGCTTTCTTGATATTGAATGTTGTTTTGTACTTCCTCCAGTGAAGTGAGGACCATGCTTCTTTTCTAAATGGTAAAACTGGTGATGTATAGGAAGAAGACTACTAATGATAATGGTCTGACGTTGGCAAGAGCTTCCTTGTCAACTCCATATGTTCCCAATTCCAATAGAAAAATACTTAAACTTAACTCTCCATATACGTGGAATACGTAAATGGTGATTATGAAAGTAGAGTAAATTGACTGCAATTGGGACTAATCTAATACTATGTAGAAAACTTGAAACACTGGATGGGAACTGGAGGTTTTGTTTCGTGCTTGCATTGCATGGTAGGTGTGAGTTGCGTCACTCTCGTGGCAAGTGCATTTTCTTCTCTTGAATTGATTTAACTTGTAATAACTATAATTAATGTTTGGGAACAGGGGATATCGACTGACAGGGTAATAGATGTTCGTCGGCTTCTGTCTGTCAACACTGAAACTTGCTACTTCACAAATTTTTCTTTGTCCCATGAGGTAAGTAGAGTACTACTTCCAAGCAAGTACTGTGGTTCCCGTTTTCCACCGGAAGCCCATGTTTTTAGACTTATTTTAACTTCGAATGTCTAAAGGTTTGATTTTTTGTAATTTTTTTATTTCGTTTATCATATTTTAAAAAATGTCACTATCGCTCAATTTTTATTATATGACAAATTCAAAATTATAACAAAAAATTAATTCTTTTTTAAGAAGTTTGATAACTTTTAGTTGGACTCATGCTTTATTAATCTTTTTTTGTAATTTTAATTCTAAAAAAGCGATTTATATGCATATAAAATATTACATCTTATATATACATATATATTTGTTTTTTAATAGGTGCGAGGGCCAAGGTTAAAGGACACGGTGGATGTTTTGGCGCTCAAGCCTTGCGTGCTTACCTTAGTTGAAGGTATTAAATCCTGACTATACCAACATGAAAAAAAAACATAAAATAAAGGTATAAAATTACATTAATCAAAGTCTAATAGTTATTTTGCTCCATTTCTTACAATTTAATATGAAACGATCTTTTTATTTTTTAAGTTTTTTCAAAAAGGTAAAAAGAATTATAATTGGCTTGAACATTAATTAATATTTGTATAAAAATTATAGGAAAAATCATTTAAAAAATAAGGGTTATTTTCATCAATTATACACAATTTTTTCTTTATATTTTACAACATTACTGTTTCTTTGACTCAAACTCATAACCTTTTAATCACAAAGAAATAATTTTATCAGTTATTACTAGGCTCTTTTTTTTTAAATCATTTAAAAAGTAATGGAGTATATTACAAGTTGTTTAACATGTAACATGTGTTCGTGTTACGTTCCAAATGAAAAGTTTGGTGCGTAAATTTCCTTTTCGATGTATTAGATATAAAGAAGGGGACATGTATTTGTCCCCTACCAAAATCTGAAAGGTACATAAAATTTAGAACTCATATTATGCTGGTGCTCTCATGCCTCATGGCCATGTGAGGATTTAAAGATTTTAGAGATATTATTAAGTTTAATAGGTATTTTTAGTATTGACAAATGACAACTTATCGTGTTAATATGAGATATTTTAAATAAGTCCGAATTTTAAAAAAATTACTCAAACTTTTTTCAATTTTTTTACTTTTTTCGTTTACTTTTACAAGTAAAAAACGGTAGTTGCATATAAACGACGCCGTTATCTCATATCACGGACTAACGAACCGCATACCGTTTGTTTGCTTCTCCCGGTCAAGCAGAGGCGGGAACCAAAACTAGCCGTTGATTCTAGTTAACTATGCGCGATGCGTCGAAACGACGCGCTTACGTGAAGTTAAAACTTAAAAAAGAAAAGTATTCACATGGGCGAGCACAGTTGACCTTTGCTTGTCTGCTCTTCATTCACTCTCTTCTTTCCTGCTTTAGAGAACTATGATGAGGAGCTCGCGGTGGCGCACGTTAGACGGCTTTTGGACATTGTCGCCTGCACGACGTGCTTTGGTCCGTCGGAAAAGCCCAAGTCCGAAGCCGGAAAGAATGCGGCGGTTGGAGAAGATAAGATTAATAATGCCAAGAAAGCCACGGCTAGATTGCAGTCGGCAAATGCCTCCTCGGCGGGAGCGACAGCCAGCCCTAAGATATCGTCTCCGACGAAGCCGTCTTCGAAAGATGTACCGACGGAGACAGAAGGAGAGATGGACCATTCGTGCCCTAAGCTTGGGAGTTTTTACGAGTTCTTTTCTCTCTCCCACCTTACTCCTCCTATTCAATGTAAGATTTGATGTCTTTCTTTTTCCATTTCTTCCCTTAACGTATAATCTCTAATGCGACTCATGCTGCAGTTATTAGGAGGGCAATCAAACGGCAAGTTGATGAGATTACTGCCGATGATCATCTTTTCTCTTTGGACGTAAGGCGATAGTTCGTTTACGCTTTTTGTTTTTCTGTGGTGTTTTGAAATTGTTGATAATGTGTTTGGTTTAATGTCCAGGTGAAACTTTGCAACGGGAAGTTGGTTCAGCTTGAAGCTTGTAGAAAGGGGTTTTATAGCGTTGGAAAACAGCGGATTCTATGCCACAATCTTGTTGATTTACTACGGCAGCTTAGTAGAGCCTTTGATAAAGTTAGTTTCACTTCTCTACTCTATCTTGATTTGGACGTCTTATTTGAATTTAATGGGGGAAATTAGACTACTCTAACTCTGATTATCTTCATCGTTTATTGAATCGTACAAGTTCGCCAACATGAAAAATATTACTTGAAAGGTCTTGGTATCATTTTCTCTGTTCATCTGTTGTGGGCTCTCAAAGTATGTAATGATACATAAGGAGATATGCAAGCTTTTCCTCAGGCTGGCTTTATCTGGAAACAGTCTTTTAGTTGCTTAGACCGTTAGAATAAACAAATGTCTATCCGTATTATCTTAGTCATCGTTCCCACCTGCCAACTATTTTGATTGGAATTGATTATCTCTTTTTTGTGTTTCAGGCTTTTGATGACCTAATGAAAGCTTTCCTGGAGCGAAATAAGGTAAACAATCGTTGTGCTGATACACTCTCTTGAATTTGCTTTGACTGCATCGAGAAAGCAGCAGCAATATAGTGCTAATTAAGGAGGTAAGTTGTTGTAGGGCGTATCTATGTCTATCAGAACTGATTTATTCTTTTTTGCTATCTTCTTTTTCAGTTTGGGAATCTTCCTTATGGATTTAGAGCAAACACATGGCTTATCCCACCATTCGCTGCACAGTCACCCTCATCTTTTCCTCCTCTTCCTGTAGAGGATGAAATGTGGAGAGGTAATGGGGGTGGTCTTGGAAGAGATGGGCAAAGTGATTTGATACCTTGGGCTGATGAGTTTCTGTTCCTTGCATCCATGCCTTGCAAGACTGTGGAGGAGAGGCAGATACGGGACAGGAAAGCCTTCCTTCTTCATAGCCTATTTGTTGACATTGCTATTTTCAGAGCAATTAAAGCTGTGCAACATGTAAGAAAAGAGAAATTACAGTGTTTGGATGCAAATGGTGAGTTTCCTTATACAGAGAGAGTGGGAGACTTGAGCATCAGGGTCAGGAAAGATGCTTCTAATGCAAGTTTTAAAGTGGATACGAAAATTGATGGAATTGAAATGATCGGAGTTGATAAAAAGAAGTTAGTAGAACGGAATCTATTGAAAGGAATCACTGCTGATGAAAATACAGCTGCACACGTGAGTTATTGAAACCTTCGATATTATAGTTGCAAACTTGGTGGGTTAGTTGATGATTGTTTTACACTTCATGTGCAGGATATAGCCACCCTTGGTATTGTTAGTGTAAGGTACTGTGGTTACATGGCGATTGTGAAAGTTGAGGGCAGAGAAGAGAAGAAAGTCAGTCCTCCAGCTGAAAGCATTGTACTTGAGCAACCTGATGGCGGTGCCAATGCCCTTAACATCAACAGGTTGTACCACTATTTGTTACTTCGTTGTAGATCCATATTTACTATTATGCTCTATTCGGAAATGGGTGTTTTGTTTATCATCGATGCGAAATAAAGATCTCAATTTCTTTCAAATTTTTAATCTCCATCACCATTATGTCATTAGTTTGCAAGTTCTTTACCTTTATTCCACTCATTTCTTTACCAGGAGAGTGTCATGCAGTCAATGTGGTTAACTCATGGTCTGCTATTAATGAAAGAAGATTGAGGTGAAACCAATGGGTTCCACTTGGAAGTTTTTGAAATTAACAAGTGGGTTTTTTACCCAGAAGGTTTCTAGTACTTAAAAACACGTTCAACAATGCTTTAGAATGTTTCAATTTCCATCAAAATTACCTGAAATATTTTTTAAAGATTTTATTTGTAGAAATGAAAATGCACGCTTTACATAGTGCTAAATTCTACCTATTACATAGTGCTAAATTTCTACCTATTTTTCTTTAGTCTTCTTGTCTTGATATGCAGAGGTCTAACTTTCTCCACTTTGTAGTTTGAGACTACTACTTCATGAGACAACACATTCAGAACCCAGTAAACAGATGAGTCATCAAAATTTTGAACATGAAGAGCTTATTGCTGCCCAAGTTTTTGTAGAAAAAGTGCTGGAAGAAAGTCTTGCCAAGCTTGAAGAAGAGGAATCTGAGAAGGATAATTATATTAGATGGGAACTAGGAGCCTGTTGGATACAGCATCTGCAGGATCAAAAAAATACGGAGAAGGATAAAAAGCCATCCATGGAGACGGGTAAGAAACCTGCACCAGAAAAGGAAATGAAGGTTGAGGGGCTTGGGACACCTCTAAGGTCCCTTAAGAGCAGCAAGAAAAGATTAGATGGAAACAATAAAAAATTGCATTCTGAAACCAGGTCAACCTTGGACACAGTAACTGCAGAGGCTGAAAATGATATATCAGTTTCTACTAAATCCCAGCTTGAAATGACTGCTCATGCAAATGAGCTGATATTGCAGACATTGTTACCAGACACTGCCTTTGCTCGTCTAAAAGAATCAGATACTGGACTTCATTGCAAGGTGGTGAACTTTTGATAGTTTTGAGTTACCACTTTCAATTTGTATTTTAGTGTTAGCTAACAGACCATGCAATGAACAGTCGTTGGAAGAATTAGTTTCCATGTCCAAGGACTATTACAATGATGTTGCTCTTCCAAAATTGGTAAGTCTTTGTACCACTCAGTAAATATTTTGCATATTCTCAGGAATTTTGTATTGATAAGGAACTGCAGGTAGCAGATTTTGGTTCATTGGAGCTTTCACCAGTCGATGGGAGAACTTTGACGGATTTTATGCATACTAGGGGTCTTAGGATGCGTTCTCTAGGACAAGTTGTAAGTTTCTTGTTGGCTTTTATCTTGGATTTTGACCTTTAGAAATATGAATTGAAGATATCTGGGCTTTTACTTCTTAAATTAAATGTACAAAGTTCTTATCTTTTGTCACTTGGTTGAGAAAGATGTAGCATTTCTTATAGCAGTTAAGCTGTTTAGTTCTCCGGAAGTCATGAGTCATCTAAGAGGGTGGTATGTTCCCATGCTTAGACTGTGATGTTATTCTACCCTCTTATCATAAGGATAAAAAGGTTATACATGATTGTCTATTGTGCTCATTGATTTGCTGTCATATGAACAATATTTCTTCCTCAATACCCTTAAATATGCCAAATACTAGTGTACATAAAAGATAGTTACTTAATTGTCAACCATCCTTAATGCATTGTATGCTAGTTCTCTTGAGGCAAGGCATCAATGTCTGTTTGATTCACAAGGCAAGTTTTTCACTGTTAGTGCAATGCCTATGTTTTCAGAGCCTAGGTGCATTGCTAACAATCGTTATGGAACTAATATACTCAATGCCTATAATCTATGTGGTTAAATCCTAGGTACATTGGTGACAAGTCTTTGTCGAACTAAGACCTTGGTTTACTGATGCCACCTTTTGGACAGTGGTGGTTATTAAAACTTTAGTGTTTGCGAGCTGTTGGAAGGGTTTCTAGGAATCTGGTTTTGGTTTCTTCAGATAGCCAAATGGAAAATAGTTTACCCATTTGCTTTTCAAGTCCTTACTTGTATTGCATACACTTATATTACAAAGTAAATGACTACTGGTGCATGTTTAACTGCGTCTAAAACTATCCCTTTTCATTCTTTCAAAAGTTCTATTAGTGGCCCATGATGTCATCATGTCTTTATTGCTGAATTCTGTTTCTTCATGAGGTGGCATCCGAAGACTTTTTGAATTGCATCTATAGATTTCTATAAATAAAATAAATTTTTATTATAATTGTGAAGTGGGATCTGCTGTTTGATATTTGTTTATGCATCAGGTCAAGCTTTCTGAGAAGTTGTCACATGTACAGTCACTCTGCATCCATGAGATGATTGTGAGAGCCTTTAAGCATGTTCTTCAGGCTGTGATTGCTGCTGTTGCAGACCATCAAAAAATGGCTGTATCAGTAGCTGCTGCTTTAAATTTGATGCTCGGGATTCCTGAAGGCAGAAACAGCAGGTCTAGCAATGTTCACTCTCTTACATGGAGATGGCTGGAAATTTTTCTAGAGAAGCGATATGAATGGAACCTTGGCAGCTCAAACTTCATAGATGTGAGGAAGTATGCGATCCTTCGTGGGTTGTGCCACAAGGTATTATTAGCAAGGAAGTTCTACAAACTGCCTTGTTTCCTCTATGAAAAGTTTGCATGAGCAGTTGTATTTTATATTATGGACAGTTATATAATAAAATTTGTAGATGTATTTTTTTTCATTCCGTGAGAGGTTGCCAAGAGGTAAATGACAGTTTGATGGTGGATTTATAAGTTTGAAGGCAAATTCTTTTTTATGAATAAACAGTTTTATTGTCCTTGCTAAAATAAGGCCAATTTGTGTTCTTGATGCTTATGTGCTCAAGCATGATTTGTGCACAAAGATTAGTTTTTCTAACTTGTAGTAAATGGTCCAGCACGTATTACTTTTGTTGCCACAGCCCCACATATGTCGTGAACTCCTTTTCACCCTGATTGCATTTTCTCCTGAACAGAGCAACCTCATTAGGAAACAATTGGAGATCTTCACCCTGATTGAGTTGATATAATTTGGAAAACATGACAACTTATTCCTAATCTTTCTTTTGCTGTGCTATGACTCTTCTAGGTGGGTATTGAGTTGGTACCACGGGATTTTGATATGAATTCACCACTTCCATTTCAGAAATCAGATGTGGTCAGCCTGGTCCCAGTGCATAAGGTGGTTTCGTGTTGAAGCCTACATATTTCCTATCTTAGAAGTTCTTGAATTTCTCAAAATTTTTGAGCTGCAATTTTAAAATTTATGCAGCAAGCAGCATGCTCCTCTGCAGATGGAAGGCAACTCCTTGAATCATCCAAAACTGCCTTAGATAAAGGGAAACTTGAAGATGCAGTAACCTATGGTACTAAGGTATATAGCTTCCAAGAATCGGTTGTTTTCTCTAGTACGGAATAATAGGCATGGATTTTTCATGATGAAATTTTTGCTGTTTTTGCCACTCGAACTGTTTAACAAGTTTTCCTGTTGCCATTCAATTCACCCTCTTCTGTTTTATCTTAAGAGTTTCAATGCACTTCTCTGTTGTTTTCAGGCACTTGCCAAGCTAGTGGCAGTTTGTGGTCCTTATCATCGAATGACTGCAGGAGCTTACAGTCTGCTTGCTGTAGTATTGTACCACACTGGAGACTTCAATCAGGTCTTTGTCGCTATTTTCATCATCAAGATGGCCTAAAAATTCGTTTCCTCAAGATTCGCTTTTAGATACCACTACTAATTATGTTTCATTACAGGCTACCATATATCAGCAGAAAGCCTTGGATATCAATGAGAGAGAACTAGGACTCGATCATCCAGATACGATGAAAAGTTATGGGGATCTTGCTGTGTTTTATTACAGACTACAGCATACTGAGTTAGCTCTCAAGTATGATCTTTTCTTCATGGATATTGTTTTGTTTGACAATACACAATGTTGATTCCTTAGATTAGGTTTAATCAGCTGTGACATTTATCTTGCACTCAACTAGAATTTAAATGTGAGTTTGTGACTTCAATTTCCCAGAAGCAATAACTTATTTATCATTGCAATACTTAGCATGGCATGCAGACATACTCTTTGCTGATGCCATGGATGATAAACGTTGCCACATCTGCACCTCTTTTATGCAATTTTTTATAACTTTTTTTCCTTTCTAATCCCTTTACATAGCACAAAGACATTCGTTTTTGCCATTGGCCTTGATCGATATATGTAGTTGCATCTGTTTATTGACGTTCATTTTTCTGCTTACATTTACTCCTGCATGTGAAAGTTCTATTTCATCATTGATCAGGTATGTAAAACGTGCTCTATATCTTTTACATCTGACATGTGGCCCATCACACCCTAACACTGCCGCAACGTATATCAATGTTGCTATGATGGAGGAAGGCCTAGGAAATGTGCACGTTGCTCTCAGATACCTGCACAAAGCTCTAAAATGCAATCAAAAGTTACTTGGCCCAGACCATATTCAGGTTGCATCTTGTATTGATTGTTCATTTTAATATAGTTGAATAATCCCTCTACTATTCCATTTGTGGTTGAACAATTAACAAGGATCTTCAGATATTAAATGGAGATGCTTTTGGAAGGCAATAATTTGGAGCACAATATCTGAAATCTAGCACGAGTTGATAAAATTTGCTCCTATTGATGTTACAAAGCTTTTAGCATTTGTGATGAAATAGCCTGAGTAGTTTCTTCTCTTTCGTCGATGCAAGGATTGAAAAGTTGGGAAGGGTGGACATAAATAAGACTGAAACACTGATATCAAGTATATCTTTGAAAAATATTTAAGTAATGCTTTCCAAGCACTGCCTACAAATTTGATTAACTCTTTCATACACGTACTATACTGCAAGAAATATAGGACCGCTGAAATTCCATTGTGCACTCAATATGTGCTTGACTGAGCTGCTTGTGTACCCTGAAAATTCTACCTTTTCTGCACGTTTTACTTGAGTTTCCCTTTTTTGACATTGAGAAGTAAATTCTTTTCTTATGATAACAATGCCAGACAGCAGCAAGTTACCATGCGATAGCAATTGCACTCTCATTGATGGAAGCATACCCGTTGAGTGTCCAGCATGAACAAACAACCTTGCAAATACTACGAGCAAAACTGGGTCCAGATGATCTGCGTACTCAGGTAGTTTGTCTACCTAACATAAGAAGATACAGTTAATTGTTAGCTCATTTCAAGCAGTGATTACGAAATATTGGTGTAGCTATTATAAACATATATCATAATTTTTTTTCACATTTCTGGCTTGCTGCTCAAACTGTCATGATGAAAGCACAAGGCCGTTGATAATTTGACTCATTGTGTTCAAATTCTAGACCAGATCAAAATCTCAGCTTTATATCTATCATTGTGGAATTGATCCTTTTGTCTTCAGGAAAATGCAATTGTCAGTTATTTGAGATTCTATGGTTTTACAGTCTTTGTTTTCCCTCATTATAACTCTAATTTTCAACCGGATGCTGCAGGATGCTGCCGCCTGGCTTGAGTATTTTGAGTCAAAGGCTTTTGAACAGCAAGAAGCTGCACGTAATGGTACTAGGAAGCCAGATGCATCAATTGCTAGCAAAGGCCACCTAAGGTGAGTGTACTTAGCTTTATCCATGCAGTTATGCACCTTCGTAAAAATAATTCTATTGGAGACTGATGTTCTGTGAATATTGTATTGTGTTGCTAAACTCAAGGAAACAACCTCAACTTGCTTTTGTTAAGTTTGATGCAATTTAATTTATGGATTGCTGGACCTACAAACTGATGGAAAACCGTGTAGAAGCATCAAACATTAGCTTTTATTGTTAAAGGCATGAACAAGAGCACTAATATAAACATCATAAGAAAATTTCTTTCAGGCGAAACTAATTGAATATTACTAATCTGATTGTACGCACCATAGAAAAGATTGTCTGCCACAGATCTAGCTGATGATTCATGCTCTTTAGCAACAGATTATCATCTTGCCACTTACGAATTTGCTTTCTACTATCATGCAGTGTATCGGACTTGCTGGACTATATAAATCCAAGCCATGATGGCATGGGGCGAGAGGCAGCAGTAAAGAGGAAAAGCCATTTTTTGAAGGTATCTGGTTGTTTCCATTTGGTCACAATAATTTTACGATATATCCATACCAAGTATCTTTCAGTCAAATGTTAGGTTCTTTAGATGATTGTATTCCATGGGTTATGCATTATGGTATGGAATCATTAAGACCCTTAAAAGTTTTTTGAGACGAGAAAGTAGAAGCTTCCAGATCTCGTACATTTTACTTGCCAAGAAAGAAAAACCATGCGTATCTTACTACTCTACTGTCAAGGTGCCGTCCCGTTCAAAATTAGGTAAGTTTCAATGGAACTTCAGAGAAGAGGAAAGGATTCTAAGACAAGGAGTTTGTACATGAGCAGTGCAAATTTTTCTTCGAGGTTGAAAAACATAGGAAAATTGATTGTCACTGCTTGTTGTTTTTCTTGACAAATTTGAAATGATAGCCAACTTTGTTAACTTCCATTGTGCTTAATATGTATGTATTAACGCTTCGATCTTTTTGCAATATCTAATAGACTTCGTATTTGTTAAAGGTGAAGGGAAAAACAGAACTAGCTGTCAACGTACAACCTTCAGCTGATACTGCAAAAGTGACTCCTGTAGAGGATTTAGGAGAATCACAAATAGTAGAAGATAGCCAGGAAACCAGCTCTGTAAAGATTCAAGTCCAACAGCTTGCTGTTGAAGGGACTGCTGAGAGGAAACAAATAATTGCCAATGATAACTCACCTGAATCACAAGCTGAAGGTGAGGATGGATGGCAATCGGTTCAAAGGCTAAGATCAGCTCGCTCACATGGGCGACGTTTAAAACAGCGGCGAGGGATCATTAGTAGGGTGTACAGTTACCCAAAAAGGGTTATGGATACTGATGCGAATTACCCTTTTGTCAAGAGTACTAATCAAAATAGTAGGTATTACCTCGTGAAGAAACGAGCATTTTCTCATACAAGTTATGCAGAGCAGAGTGCAACACATCCCTCACACAATACCAGATTCGGACGGAGAATAGGTAAAACTGTAGTATACCGGGTCAAGTCTGCTCCTGCATCTGGTAAAACTGCTACAGTAGAGCCTTTGAACAGCCTTGAGAAGTATGGTCCTTCAGTAGAGTCTAACCACGCTTCTGCAGTGAATGAAGTTGGTGCATTAAAGAATACTATAGTTAGTCTTGGAAAATCGCCTTCTTACAAGGAAGTAGCACTGGCCCCTCCAGGCACAATTGCCAAGTTACAGTTTACTCAAAGTGATATTCCTGATAACCAGGAAACGGATGTTGGAAAGGAAAAAGAAGAGACAGAGGAAGCAAAAGAAAATCCCGAATCCATTGTGGAAGAAACACATAGTGACAAAGCCAAGAATTCTACCGTAGATTCCACCGGTAACTTAGAAAGTGAAAGTTCTGTTGTTGAGGAGAAAGAAGAACGTCGCTCAAATGACATAGTGGGAGATGATTCATTGTTGGTGCCACAAAATGTGCAAGAACCTGCATCTGGTGTTATTGAAGTTCACGAAAATACTCAGACTAACACATTGATTGATAGCTTCCCTAGTTCAATTGATCTTCCTCAAGAAGAATCTTCTGAGAGGAACTCCTCCTATGAGTTTGAACCCCAAGGTAATTGTAACCCCCCTCTTCCAAGTGTGGAGGATTCCAAGGACAAACCATCAATCATAAATTCAACTGATGTTCGGGGAAACCTAAATAAGAAGTTGTCTGCTTCTGCAGCCCCATTCAACCCTTCAGCATCCATTGCACGACCTGCACCACTAGCCATGAGCATCCCATTACCTTCTGGTCCTGGTCCTATTCAAACTGTTGCTCCTTGGCCAGTAAACATGACGCTTCACCCAGGGCCTGCTACTGTAATGCCTACTGTTAATGCAATACCTTCCCCTCACCATCCCTACCCCTCACCACCCCCAACCCCAAACATGGTTCAGCCATTGTCCTTTGTGTACCCTCCTTATGGTCAAACTCAAGCAGTGCCAACGAGTACCTTCCCTGTAACCACTAGTGCTTACCATCCCAATCATTTCTCTTGGCAGTGTAACATTAGCCACAATGTGCCTGAGCTTGTTCCCAACACAGTTTGGCCTGGTTGTCATGCAATGGAGTTTTCTGTTTCACCACCAGTTGTTGAGCCACTCATTGATTCAGTGTTGGGGCCTAAAGTGCAGTACGATAATTCTGAAGGTCAGCCTCCAGTTCCAGTTCTTCCATTGGACATTGAAAATGTAGGTGAATGCAATAAAGAATTGTGCCTTGCAAAGTCAGAAGGACCTAAGAATGGTGAATCAGCAGTCATGTCAGTAGATACAAAAGAAAATGGTCATTCCAATCTTTGTGAGGCTGAAATTTGTGGGACTGGTCCTAATCGGAATGAACGCCCAAAAGAAAATTCTGACAACAGTGAGGACAGAAAGATCGAGGGGGATAAAACCTTCAGCATTTTGATAAGGGGGAGGAGAAACCGAAAGCAGACTCTGAGAATGCCCATCAGGTTGCTTAGTCGACCCTATGGATCACAATCCTTTAAGGTCATCTATAGCAGAGTAGTAAGAGGCAGCGAGAGTCCAAAGTCTACCAACTTTTCCTCAAGTAAGGATTGCACAGCTGGTGCGACTTAATCATAGATTCTTCAAGTCCACCCATCATCCGATTGAGGGCTGTGGGATTTACTATGAGCAGAACAGACATGGTTCTCTATCCTGCCACTTGCTGATTTTCAATCTCATTTCCTACAGTAATATGAGGTCAGTTCTAGCAAGTATCAACTTTTTCTCTCCTACTTATTCGCCCGATATTTTGAGTTTCTATGAAATGCGCACCCGTTAATAGGCCTTCTAGCTAACTGTTGCCACACCTCTTTAGCATAAATAGCAGTAAATCAATTTTACTTATGCTACATTAAAATCAAGAGAAAATGCAGAAGCTCCTCTCTGGAAGATTAGTACTACAGAGATGATGCTTTTACTTAGGTATTTAGTGTTGCTGCCATTTGTTTCTCTTGGAGTTTAATGTTTTGATGTGTGCATTAGCTAGACCAACTCATCAAAATAAAGAAATCTAATCATTTGTTTCTGTTAGGCTTAATAACACGAGATTTTCCCGTGATTACTTTTTAAAAAACTCTCTAGATATCAAAATTATAAAAAATAATATATTGTTAATTTTTTAATAAAAAATTATACAAAATTTCTGTTAAAATAATTGTCTAAGATCAGAACTAACGTGAAATCATTAAAAATTTGTATTCATGGTTAGTTTATTTTGGCTCAAAATTTATAATTTTTCTAAAATTTGATTCAAAATATTTTATTTTTCATACAAGTTTTTTAATTTGACATCTATGTAACAATAGTTTTTTATTACTTCAGGTGTGTTATTGTTAGTCATGTGTGTCTTGTTAACGGCTCCTTTTTTAACAAAATCTTATTAAAAAAGTTTTTATAAAAAATTCAAAATTAAAAAAGCTTTTTCCGATAGTTTTAAAATTTATGAATTAAAAAAAAGCATTAAAACCTCATGAATGCTTTTTAAAAAGTATTAAACTACGGAAACGTGTATTTAACCCTTTTCTTTTTGATACTACCTGCCTGTCTTTTTTGCTCTACTGCTCAAGCAAAGTGGTCCTTGGCAGTGTGTAGGTTTAAGTCTTAATATACTGGAATGTTGGAAGCTACTGCCTACTCTGTGTTACTTGCGACCTCGTGTATGATCAGTGGTTTATGAATCATTTGCAGGGTTACAGTTGCAAGTTTTGGGGCATTACGGTTATTTAACCAGTGTTACAGTTTTGGTCATTCTCGTTAAGCCGGACGTTGGTTTTAGAAAGCTTTGGCATTCCGGGCTTTGCCATTTCCTATAGTGATAACTTCATCCGTTCATTGTATTTGAGCTGTAAATAGTTCGAATTTCCCAAAATCGAATTTTATTTGGTAATTAGGCCGAAACGGATTAAGCTTAACCTTATTTTGACATTTATTTTGTGTCTATTCTTTAAACCCTTGTCCTTTTTCAGTTTATTCAAATTTCAAACTTTTCAAGACAGATCGATGTTATTTAGGGTTTAATCAGTTTTCAGTTCATCTTCTAAATTTTAGAAGTTATAATTTTTTTCATATTTAATTATAAAATTTAAAAGTTATAAACTTTTTTCTATATTTAATTATTAATTTTTAAAAATTTATCAGTCCTGAATTAACTATGAACTTATGAAAATTTTATTTTCTATTTGATAACATAAATTTTCTTATGTTTAAAATTTTGAAATTTAAAAATTTTAAATCAAATTTTATAATTTAAACGATTCAGTTAAATAAAATTAAAATGATGCCATTTTATTTGAAAAATTATTTATAAAATTTTGAGTTGTTTTAAATTATAAAAACTTATTACTTCAGTAATAATGAGTACAAATTGTCAAAGGAGAGAGTCCAAACGACAACGTATCCTCTATATGGCAACTGCCGCGAAATGAGGTCGCTGTACCTACAACCGAAAAAAACTGCATGCTGAAACACTATATATCCACCTCTTGAGGGGGAATATTTGGTTACTACGGTACTTCCACCTTAAATTTTCGTTTCACTTGATTGCGCTTTAGTCCTTGCGATCAGATAAAAATAGAGACGAAGAGTTCTTAGGGATCAAAGACCGTCTGGCACCCTAATAGACGTTTCTTTGATCCGCCGAAGAAGTCCGAGTACGGCGAGCAGAAGAATGTGGCAACCAACAGCCTAGCAAATCATCGACAATGAAAGATGTGCCGACGGATGCAGAAGAGAGAAAATGAAGCATTCTTGGTGTAATCTTTAGTGTGAGACTACACTAGATCCCGTAATCTCATCAGATTTCGGAAACGTCTGGATTCTTCTTTCTTCTTCGTGAACGGTTCTTTGTTTGAGGTGAAACGTAGCTTATCTTACGGATGTCATATTAATCATCTGAATATTGAGCAATTCTAAGATTTTTTCTAGTTCATCTTGACTCTATGAGATCTTGGTGATATTAAAGATAACTGACGGGGTGTCTTTAAAATCTTGGCGATCTAGATTTGATCAAAGTTAAACAGTTCTGCTCAGATCTCTCTTTTTCTATTTTTGTTACTTAAGAAGTTCCAAGCGGCTTTTAAGTTTAACCTCCTTTTCTGTTTTGAAATTTC